>QFEY01005858.1:0-71244 GCA_003316435.1 Russula virescens | reverse complement strand
ATGCAATAATCTTTGCTAGCGAGCGCAGATTATCTTCGCTTGAGGATCCGGGTTTTCCCTGATGAAGAAGGACCGTTGAGGTCATGAGCCATCGCAAAAATGCACAGTAAGGTAGATAGCACGCTTCACGTAGGGCATTGATAGTAAGGATGGATAGGATGGAAACGCAGCCTAAGCTGCCCAACGGCTATGAAAGAAGGGGGGGAAAGGATGTCAACAACCAGATTGACTCTCCCAAGGGTATATCTCTATTCAAGGTCGGGTCAGCGCTCGGCCGGGCGGGCCTTCGGTCATGATAACATCCAGGCGACATTTTGGCTGAGCGGAGTTGAATCGTGTGGGAATAAAGGGAGCCCGCCCAGATCATGGCCATCCATGGCCATCAATTTTCATAAGCAGCCACCCACCCGAAACAACGAATACAGCAGAGTGAGAGTCAGGTTCGCCAAGTGTCATTAGTAGGCAGAATAACCGAAAGACTGCTGAAAGTCACCAGGTGGTGTCCAACTGTCAGCAATTGACAGTGAGCGAGCTACAGTAGTAGTAGTTCTATGCTGTGGCCACCTGCTGCCTGAAACCACTGGCAGCCGGTCATTAAGCCGAGTTCCGCGTCACGTGCTATTGGAGGAGCCACGCCGCAGCGCCCGATTCAAATGGATCAATGCCATACAATACAACAGAGTACAGAATGCGATGCAACTAAAATCACAGCTTGAGTCAAAGATTGGGTGTGTGAAATGAGGGGGTTGGCATGTAGGAGATAATGGCCTGAGATAAATAAATAAAACAGTCAAGTTTCGATTCAGATCCGAGATGTCTAGCGAGTGGATGACTTTGAGATGATGCAAGGCTTCTATTAGACGGTTTCGTTGGTTCTGAGAGAGGAGGTAGAACAACCCGTGGAGCTGCTTGTCCCTGTGCCGGTATTATTCGGAGCAAGCGCCGACGTCCGTATCGGTTTGCGCACTTGATCCCCAATATGCTTAATCGCCCTCGAGCGCCCACGCACTCGCTCTTCCACCAGAATAGGACGACGGGCCGCGGCAGCAGCAGCCAGTGCTTTTCCCTTCGAAGTGTGACGAGTCTCAGTACGTATGAGGAACGTCGCGCCAAGCGCTACAAGCACGAACGCAGCCGCAAGTCCAAAAACCGCTTCGGGAAATCGCCCGACGGTGGTCGAGTAGACCATACCAAAAATGAGTGGCTGCAGGTTGTAGATACAACACAACATCATCAGGACTGGATATAGGAATGGGGTTAGAGTGAGCTCACAGTGAGGATCTGCCCAAGAGACGTGAGCATGCCCAGCCCCCCGAAAACTGCTCCAGTGTCTGGGCTTCCCTGTTGTAAACGTTGGAGGATGCAAATTGCGAGGCTCTGCAGCGCAGGGTGGGTACCGGTGGCGAAGGCAGAGATACCAGTGAGTGCAGCAAATACGACTGGAGACGAAGAAAGGTGGAATGCCACGAGAGAGTTCGATGCAATGTCAAGTAGGAGAGATCCTCGCGCGGCTAAGAGATCAAATTTGATAGAACGTGCAAGGTGTGCAGGTGCAAGACTTGGAGGTAGTTCGGAGACAGTGGTGAATGCCGCAGGTAATGATGGTTTGAAAGTAGAAATAAGGTCTGGTAAGGTAGATCAACAACAGGTAGAAACAAATGTGTTGGCAATACGCACAGGGCATTAGTAGAAGCGTGTGGAACGCCCGCATGGCGCCGAGAAAACTAATGTAGTAGCCCAGCTAAGTCAAGAGTCAGTGACCCGTCTTGCAGGCTACAAAGCAGCACGTACCTGTTCTCCATCCCAACTGAATACGTGTCCCGCATATAAGTATTTGACTTGATGGACGCCCTGTGAAAGTAAGTCTCAAAGTTGGCCTTCGATAGTATTGAATAAGGCTAAACTACGCACACCAGCGAGATAAAGTAGAAATACGGCTATAGCAAGCCAGGACATACTCCAGTCTGCTCGCATACGGCCATTCACCATGGTTTTCCGAGGCGCGAAAACAGCCAGTGGCAGGAGAAGCTTTTCCTTGAGGCTAGATTCATTCCGCGTAGCACGATTAGGGTCGTCAACCTCCTGCGCCGCCAGCAGCCTTGCCTTCTCCAGTGACTCGGGGATGATAACGATTAGAAGAAGGTTGATAGCGCTGAATAGAATGGCGGTCCCGAATGCTGCAGTCACTGGATGCAACGCACGATGGTGCTTGCCAAAAGTCTGGATCTGCAGCAACGGGTGCCGGATGAGGAACGCGCCGAGAGCGGGTCCGAGGGCAAAGCCGAGGTAGGACACGCCCAAAAATCGCGAAAATATATGAGCGCGTGACCCATCAGAGGTGCAGTCCGAGACATATGCCGAGATCGCTGATTGGAGGGTTGCCTGGCTACCAAGGATGCCCTCCACGACGGACGCCGTTTTGAGGAGCGTATGGGCGTGATGTGAAAGCGGTGATGACGTTGTGGATGCGAGTGCGAACGCGAGATCACTGTGAATAGACGTGAGAGCGCTGAGGGGACAGTGTGAAAGGGAGTCATACGTGATAAGGAGGCCGAGGGTGGATGCCGCGAGGACTCTAGTTCGTCCGTGCTTTTGACCGTAATGTCCCCACCAGGTGGTGCTGCATGCAGCAAGTAAACTCGTGATTGTTGCGATAGTGGCCTGCAGACGGGCGGCACCTGCCTGTACGGCTATATCCGAGAGGCAGTCTTGGGGCACGGTCTGCTGTGGGTCCTCGGTGAGGTGATGTTCTTGGGAAGGGTGTGAAAACTGTACGAAGTAAATGGGGGTTGGGCCGGGAAGGAAGTGGTCCGGAACAATTAGAGATGATAAAGAAGAATTAGGAGTGAGGATATTGGTAGAGAAACCGTGTTGTCGCTCTCGGTGCAGTGCATTACAAGATAGTTGAGTGTAGACCTGGACGCGCGGTGCGAGAGTCATGCCACGCTAAAAATGAGATATTAGGTGGGAGAACGACAAATGATGGTCGTTATTGATGTACCACAAGGGAGGATATCATTGCAACTGGTGCGATCCTAGTATAGGAACAAGTATCAGCACGAAAGGTGTGGACTTAGGTAGGTTGTAAGGAACCCACCATAATAGTCTTGGACGGTAAAATGGCTTCTTAGAGGGACGACCGGAAGGAAGGAGAGGGTCCGTTTCTAGGTGTTGCGAGCACTGATCCATGGCATTATCTTGAGATCTACAGGGACGGAAAACCTGGGACGTGTCGAGTATGTGTGAGTTGGAAAGGAAGGAAATGGAGATATTGGTGGAAACGGTCGACGAGATGACCGAGACAGAAGTACCCTAGTATGGGTTGTTCGGCGGTGGCTTTATACGTGGCGACGGTGAGTATATGACGATGGGGTAACAACGTGGCCAAGAACGTGGCTGAGGGGAGGTAAGGATGTGTGGAGGTGTCCCGACATGAAACGTGGAAAGTCCAGACTTGATCGAGTTTCAGCGTTGTTGATCGGGCGGAGGAGGTTTGTGTGCCTTGATTACCTAATTCCCACGAGTGAAGTCGTCTGGTCGCACACAAGCGAGTCACTCGTGTTCAAGTTACCGCCAGATGATCCTCGTGTTTTGCTCAGACTCACTGGCATACGCGCTCGTCCTTCAACACTCCACATTGGACGCTACCTCATTCCCTACGCACTGTTACTATCTACGAACTAGGGCAAGACTGTTTACCAATGTGGTAGAGCTGCCATCCACGCAATTTCCCCAGCCTTTCTTCGCTCAGATCATTGCCAGTTTCTTATCTCTCGGCACTACTACCTGAAGGGGTATTCTGGTATCAGAAAGTTGATCACACAGGCTGACTCGATATGGCTGAAAGGTTGCACTTGCGGTCAGAGGAACGTCAGAGGCGCATTTGTTCATAATCTTTAGTCTGTGGCTGTCGTTATGATACTACATGCTCGCCCTTCTTGTCCCACATGCTTATTCTCCACGAGATACATGTAGTCTTCCAAAGTATATGGGGATTACTCACTTTCGGTCCGGACTGTCACGGCCTTCCGCCTCTCTCCACAAGGGACTTTTTTACTGACTCGACATGCTAGGCTAGGCCCGCCGTCGTCTACGGAGTTCACAAATTGTTCTATCAGATGCACCAAATCGGCGTAGTCTGTGGGCCCATCCTGCTGCTTCAATTTATTTTCGAGTTCCTGGACCAAAAGTGATCTATTGATATTTAACTTCAGTATCCGGCAACTCTTTTGTGAACAGCCTAATGGATATCCTAATCCATGATTGGTTGCCGGCGGCCGGTTTATCCTCAGCTTCTGAGATTTTTGGGAAGTGGCCTCCGAACCTTTGATCCATCTATGGGTCGAGGAGATGCACGTTACTCATGGACTACCTTACTGGGATCCGCTCAATCACCATTAATTCCCTATTTAAACTAGACAGCGGTGTCAGTTGTCCTGGTTTGCGGGTCTCGGAACCATGTGCTTATCGCGTTCAATAAAGTTCATGTTTTTTTTTTCAAGCTGGTCCGAATCATCGCTCGACTCGGCACCGCGAAGCTCAGGTCTTCGACCTCGCGAGAAGGTCCCCAAAATCCTTTTAATCCGATGGTTGGTTCTCACATATATCTCCCCCACTGTCTCCCCTCTCTCCCCGCTTCCTCTCGATCTTTTGCAAGAATGGGTTCTTTGAGTGAGAAAGGTGATGAGAAGCATGGACACCTGTCCATCGATTCCTACAAGGTCGATACCGGTGCACAGCTAGTCTCCGGCGTCCATTCACCACTAGACTTGGCCGAGGCCTCGAGAATTAGGTATGTGCGGATATGCGGAGAGTTCTTGCGACTCACAACTTCGAGCAAAGGCGGAAAATTGACAGGCATATCTTACCTCTCATGTGTAGTAAGTGTCAGAACCTCCCTCTCTTGGCCGTTGACAGTTTAACAGTGTTTTCCTAGTACTGTATTGGTGCATACGTCTCCGAGTCTTGTGGTCACGATAACCCTTTAACAGCGTGTTATCGTAGGATCCAATTCATGGATAAGACCACCCTTGGCAGCTCCGCAATTCTGGGGATACAGTAAGCACAGCGATTCAGATAAGATGCCTTCCGAATGTCGATCTAAACTCAGGAAAGCGACTCATCTTACCACGAATCAGTACGCGGCTGTGTCTATGTGTAACGTGTTAACAAACAGAACCTGCTCGCAGATATAATTGGTTGTGTCTCACCTTCTGAAGTATCCAAACCAACATCTCATTCCCATTCATCAGGTTGGGAACGATCTTTTATCTTGGTTATCTCGCCTTCGAATTTCCCCAGAACTTAGCGCTACAGAAGTTTCCGGTCGGAAAATGGATGAGGCATGTTGCCCACACATTGCTTGGCCCTTCACCTTCTGAGCGGCACGTCCCTAGCTTCAACATATTTATCTGGGCTATTGCGTTGTGTAGCCATGCCGCTTGCAAGAACTTTGCTGGTCTCTTCGCCGTCCGTTTCATCCTCGGAGTGTGTGAAGGTTCTATCACTACGGGCTTTATGATTGTTACTTCCATGTTTTACACGCGAAAAGAGCAAACTCTTCGTGTTGGTTATTGGTGTAAGCGCTAAGACCGGCTGTCGGCTAGCCCCTGTCTCACTCGCACAGTTTTAATGAATGGAACTGGTTCGCAAAGCGTATTTGATCGGCCTCGCAAACACTTAAAGACATTGCAGCTCAAGTAATCTCCGGTTTCATCAGCTTTAGCTCTCTGCACATTCGAACCGCAAGATTTGAACCGTGGCAATGGTTAGACCAAATTCGACTTATCTCACTTATACATAAATCAGCTGACTCTCCTCTAGGTTGATGATCATCACAGGGACCATTACCCTGATTACGGCAATACTCTTCTTGTGAGTATCCAACGTCTCGCGACTTCGTCATCCCTTCACGACTGGGCAGCTTCCTGTTCCCAGACTCCCCAACAAATGCTTGGTTTTTGACGCCAGATGAAAGAGCCAAAGCAGTTCAACGTATCAAGGTGCGTACAGTTACTCCTAATCCCGGTCAAGGCCTGAGTCGAGCATCAATCACGAAGGAAAACCAAACGGGAGTTGAGAATAAGCACTTCAAAAAGGACCAGTCAGTACCATCTCCATCTATATCACGTCGTTGCTTGAATTTGTGGGCAGGATGATTGAAGCCTTGACGGACCCAAAGACCTGGCTTTTTGCGTTATTTGCAGCCCTTGATAGCATTCCGAACTCGCTCACCAACCAGCTTCAAATCATCGTGCTGTCTTTCGGGTTCACTACGCTACAGACCACACTTCTTGGTTGCGTTAGCGGCGTGATTGGGATAGTGGCAGTGTATACTGGTGTTATGATTGCGTCGCGCATCCCAAATAGCAGAGCGTGGGTGGGGATTGCTTATTTCGTTCCTACCCTCCTCGGTGTATTCCTTGTCAACCTTCTACCCTGGCACGACAAAGTCGGATTGTTATTTTCTATCTGGATAATAAGTACGTGCCATTTTCGGTCTAGACGCATGCTTGCTAACTCTTGTGATCAGTTATCGGGACCACCGGGTTTGTCGTGGCTGTGGCTTGGGTTTCGCAAACAACGGCTGGACATACAAAGAGGGTTACGACAAACGCCATCATGTTATCTGCGTACTGCATCGGCAATGCGGCAGGGCCATTCATGTGGCAAAGTAAATACAAACCTCGGTTAGTGGATCAGCGTTACCAATACGAGAGCTAATGTGTTATTTAGAAATCATGTCCCATGGATCATAATTGGTGTCTGTTATGCATCGTGCATGGCCTTGCTGTTTATCATTCGAGTTCTGTTGGCAAGTGAGAACCAACGACGCGACGTGGAACCTCCGGATGACACGTTTGATGACGTTTATGTCGTAACGACTGATGAAGGTGGAAACCGCACCGAAATCAAGGTCCCTAAGGTCCGTATCTGTTTTCTTCCGCAGGTTCATAGGCTCATATAACGCCGCGGACAGGAGTTTCTAGATTTGACCGATCGTCAAAATAGAGACTTCAGATATGTCCTATGATTTTTCTGTTCTGTCTTACTGCTACCAGTGCACGAATAGTATGTGTTTTTGCTCATTTGACCGGTCAACCTGCATGCTAGGCTAGTAGCCATCCGGGTAGGGGACGTGATGACTTGCGCGTCTGAGAAGGATCAAGATACGAGCGTGGGGTGTATACTATGTTGTAGCGCAAGTCCCGCAGCCGCCTTACTGGCCGGCTCTCTGCCCTAAATTAGCATAGACCTTATGAATGAGTTGTTCCCCCAAAGACAAACCTAGAACACCTACCTGAAGCTAAGGCTGCCCTCGGAGATATCCTTGGCATAGAAATTGGACCGCACTACTTTTTACAGTAACGGGCGAGCGCCGGCGGCCATTCTGTGGCCTACGTCAGCACCAAATTTCATCGCCACGTCTACTGTTCATTGTTCATTTTCTGACGTGGAGGTCTTCGATGCGAGGTTCGTTATCGGAAAGCGAGATAGAGACTCTAGTGCATAGTTCTGGAGGTACATCACACCCTACTTTCGGAATTTCCTGCCATTTTGTGGAAACGGCGCATTTGCCGCAATGGTCACGGTTGTCGGCGTGCGACGTGGAGGACGGGTAAAAACTCGGGTAATGTTTGTTACGTAAGCGACTACCTTCGACGACGAGCCAAACCGTTTCCCGCTTGACTCTCGTTTGTTCTCTCTTTTCTTTTGCGTCGATTTATACATTCGCCAGATGATTTCCGTTTGGACTCGAACCCCTGCACGCACTTCCCTTCAACCTTCCCCCCACACACCGATCTATTTGGACACTACCTCTTCCCATCGTCCTCGTTACCTACGAAACCAAACAAGACGAGTCTAAGCACAATAGTTGTAAATAACATCCCTCTTGGCCACCCCAAATAAGCATCCTCGATACCTTCGGCATGCGTTCTTAGTTTTTCCTTTTATCTTCGCATCATGTCATGACCTGTACTGCCATCCAAACAAGTTTCCCTGCCTTCCTTCGCTCGGCTCGTTGCCGGCTTCTGCCTTACCTTTACTCCTTCCCTCTCCTGTCGACACTTCACCTGCGTCGAACCTCAAGCTTCTCTCTTATATCTCAGTACTCCCACATAAAAGGCCTATTGGGTGTTAGATTACTGAAAACACATGCTGACTTTCTATGACTGACGGGCTGCCTGTTTGGTCAGAGGAGTGTCACTGGGTTATCAGGAGGCCATTTCTTCATTATTTGGTGTTCCCAGGGCCCCTTATGATGTCACAGGTTATCCCACGCCTCCGATCTCTATAAAAGACATGTAGTCTTCCAAGGCGTACGAGAATAATTCACTTCCCGTTCCAGCAACCAGGGCCTTCTGCCGCTCTCGTCAAGGGTCTTAAAATCGTTCAATGTGATGCATCAAATCGGTGTAATATGGATTCATCCCCCTGCTTCATTTATCCCCGCCAAGGACCTTGTGACCTTCAGCTACAGTATCCTACAGAGGGAACTGTTTCGTGAGCAACGTAATATGACCAGATCCACGATTGGCTGCCGGTCACCGTTCATCCCCGGGTTTTTTTGGAGTAATGTTCTCCGCGCCTTTCATCCTGATATAGGTTGACAGTGCGTATATTACTCATAGACTACCCAATCCGATCCACTCAATAACCGTTGACTCCCTTCGTTGCCTAGATAGCTCATACGTTGACCTGGTCTGTTGGTCTCGGAACAATGTGCATAACGTATCGTATGCAATGTTCATGTCTTTTTCAGGCTGGCCTAAAGTATCTCATCTCTTGGCCCAACACCACGCAGTCAGGTCTTCACTTTCACAACAAGTACCCCAAAATACCTTAAATCCAATGGTTCTGGTCTATCTCGCCCACACGCTTATCCCCCTCTCCGTTTTTCGCTCCGGTCTTTTTAGTAGAGATGGGTTCTTTGAGCGAGAAAAGTGATGAGAAACATGGCCACCTGTCCATTGATTCCTACCAGGTCGATACCGGAGCACGGCTAGTTTCTAGCGTTCATTCACCGCTAGACCCGACCGAGTCCTTAAAAATTAGGTAGGTGCAGATATGCAAAGTATTATCTGGACTTACGATATTCAATGAAGGCGGAAGATAGACAGGCATATCCTGCCTCTCATGTGTAGTAAGTGTCCGAACACATGTTGGCCTTGACACTTGATCGGAGCTTTTTCGAGCATTGTATTGGTATATCCATCTCCCAATCCCGTAGCTGCGACAGGTCTTTGACATTGTATTATTGTAGGATCCAATTCATGGATAAGACAACCCTCGGCAGCTCGGCAATTTTGGGAATACAGTAAGCATGGCCATTATGACAAACTCTTTCTAAATGCACACGCAGGAAAGCAACTCATCTTACCACAAATCAGTATGTGTTCCCATCATGTGGCGTGTCTGCTGAAAGAACTGGCTTGTAGATATAATTGGTTGTGTCTCGTATTTGAAGTATTCCGAACAGCATCTCATTCCATCAACCAGGTTGGGAACGATCTTCTATATCAGTTATCTCGTCTTCGAGTTTCCCCAGAACTTAGCGCTGCAAAGGTTTCCCGTCGGAAAATGGATGAGGTATGTTGCTCACACTTCGCTTGGAACCTGCATCTTCTGAAGCGGCGAGTCTCTAGCTTGAACATACTCATCTGGGCTATTGCGTTGTGTAGCCATGCCGCTTGCAAGAACTTTGCTGGTCTCTTCGCCGTCCGTTTTATCCTCGGAATGTGCGAAGGTTCTGTCACTGCGGGCTTCATGATTGTCAGCTCTATGTTTTACACGCGAGGAGAGCAGACCGCTCGTGTTGGTTATTGGTGTAAGTGCTATGACTGGTTGTCGACCACACCGTGTCTCACTATCTAACAGTTTTGATGAATGGATTTGGTCTGAGTGCCGCGTTTCATTGGCCTTGCAGACACACCTCATAGACGTTGCAGCTCAAATAATCTCCGGTTTCATCAGCTTTGGTTCCTTGCACATTCGCACCGCAAGATTCGAACCGTGGCAATGGTTAGATGGAGTCCTATGTCTCATAAATTATTAACACCTACCTTCCTCTAGGCTTATGATCATCGCAGGGGCCCTTACCAGTATTGCATCAATACTCTTCTTGTGAGCATCCCTAACACCTTTGACTATACCATCCGCTCACGATGAGACAGTTTCCTATTTCCGGACTCCCCGACAGATGCTTGGTTTTTGACCCCGGATGAACGAGTGAAAGCAGTTCAACGTATCAAGGTGGGTGTGTTGTTCATAACCTCAATCAAGGCCTGAATTGAGTATGAATTACGAAATCACGAAGGAAAACCAAACGGGAGTCGAGAACAAGCACTTCAAAAAGAACCAGTCAGTGCCATCGCCTGCCGTGTTACATATTTTGAATTTGTGGTCAGGATGATCGAAGCCTTGACGGACTCAAAGACCTGGCTCTTTGCTTTGTTTGCGGCTCTCAATAATGTCCCGAACTCGCTTACCAACCAGATTCAACTCATTGTGCTATCCTTCGGGTTTACCACGTTACAGACCACACTTCTTGGTTGTGCCAATGGCGTGATAATAATAGTAACGATATATACTGGAGTCACGATTGCGTCGCGTATCCCAAATAGCAGAGCGTGGGTGGGGATCGTTTATTTTGTCCCTAGCCTCCTCGGTGTATTCCTGGTCAACCTTCTACCCTGGCACGACAAAGTTGGATTATTGTGTGCTCTCTGGATAACAGGTATGCACGACGTCATTGAAAGGCACGGGATCATCTAACATTTGCGATCAGGTATCGGAGGCACGAGTTTCGTCCTGGCCGTAGCTTGGGTGTCGCAAACGACGGCTGGACATACGAAGAGAGTTACAACTAACGCCATTATGTTATCCGCGTACTGCATCGGCAATGCGGCGGGGCCATTCATGTGGCAAAATAAATATAAGCCTCGGTAAGTGGACCATCCTTCTGCCTACATTACGACTAATGCGAATATGTAGCAACCATGTTCCATGGATTATAATTGGCGTTTGTAAAGTATTGTGCATGATCTTGCTGTTCTCTATCAGAGTATTATTGGCACGTGAGAACAAGCGGCGCGATGCGGAACCTTTGGACAAGACGTTTGACGATGTTCATGTCGTAACAACCGACGCAGGTGGAAACCGCACCGAAATGAAAGTCCCCAAGGTCCGTATCTGTCCCTGGGTCTTTCTTATGAGCTCATGCAACCCTGCGCGGGGACAGGAGTTTTTAGATTTGACAGATCGTCAAAACAGAGACTTTAGATATGTCCTGTGATTTTTCTGTGCTGTGCTACCAGCGCACAAGTTGTATGAATCCATGTTCAATTTGACTGGTCACGCTTTGGGATCTCCGTCAAGCCGCATTGTGGCGTGTCTTGAGCCAGAATGAGATATGAGCGCGGGTTGGGCGCTCGTATCAGTTCTCACATATTTTATGTCGAAGTAGAAGTCTCACACCAGCACTCTTTAACGATTCTTTACACCCAAATCAGTGTGAGCTTCTTTCCCAAAGCTATACCCAGCTCCAATCAAGCCTGCCGTCAGAGCATTTAAAAGTACAGATGCCTCGCGGCTTTGACAAGCTCCTTGGCGGCATTCTGATATCCCCGTCGATGGGGCTGTGACCAAGCAAGGATATCATAGGTGCTGTTTTTCGAATGTTCTTCGTGTGTGGAGCCTCGTTTTGCCATACTCACGGCGATTTCTTCCGACTTCTCTTGCTAGTCATTTCCGTTACAGTACTCCCACTCTGTTTCCCATAATTCCTCGCAGAGCACGCCCTTGAACTTTGTTCTCCACGCAGTTCCCAACATACGCACGGACCAGGGGGGGGGGGGAAGGGAGGTTGGGGAAATACCCCCATCACGATGGTGCATAGGCACCATGTCCACGACAAGGACACCCTCGCGATCTCTTTTTACCCAGGAGGCAAAGCTTCGGTCCGTTACGTACTAAGTTTGTTATCCGTATGCTTTTGCGCCGCATTTCTCAATGACAAATGATGTGATATCGCCGCAGCGGAGTCTGGTGGCAATGAATAATATTGTTGCTTGATTTGTGAGCTCGCGTGAACACCTGACAAACATTGAATACCTGTCTACGAGGGTGTGTGTGACGCTTCCAAGCTAGAAGAAGTAGACCTATCTCCTTGACGTGAGCCTCAAAAATTTCTTGTAGGAAAAAGGTGAAAGAACTCTGATCATTGATATCAGAGGCCGCCCTTGTGGGGCGTTACGAAAGAATTGCCCTTGATTTTGACAGCGTGTTTCCCGTGTGAGAAAGAGGCGCTAAAGGGTAACTATTTGGCGTCTTTCAATGTTCTACTTTTTGCCTTGCTGACCCCCCTGTGTTGAAACTTGAAAAGGACAAAATATTTCTGCAATTGTACCTAATGGAGCGAGCCGGAAAGGCCATGGGGCTCCACCCTTCTGATACGCCGCGCTTGCGTCGAGACTTGCGGGGCGCATGACCCGGCACCGTCAATAGCGGGGACATGACGCACCGGAGGAATAGAATACCGACGATGCGGAACTCGAAGCAGCAGCTTCTAGAAGCGCAGCATCAACTTGCCGTACCCATTGTGGGGCAGAACAGTTACCATAAGCAAGAAAAAAATAAGCCACACTTTCATTTCACTTGGCGCCACCGCGCCAAGCGCTGGAATAGGATCAATTCGGGCAAAGCATGCGAGTCTTTCGGGGGTGGTGTATGCTTCGCCTGAAGACAGGGTATGGCGGATGTAGTACGACATGAAGCATGTGACGCGGCCTCAGGTTTCCGGTCGCCCACGCGAGTTCGTCCGGTGTAGTGTTATCCCGAATTTCCTGAAGAGCGGTCTCCGGAAGGTGTCTACAAATAGGCCAGACACTGACCACAGCCGTGATATGAGAGTGTTGACGGAACATACTTGCCATAATGAGTGAGAACCGTTTCAAGTCGGTGTCAGTGGGAATGACTACTGAATGACTGTACCGTTCACTTAGGTCATGTCGATTGAAAGGAAGAGCCAAGCCTCCTACTTACTGCCAGGTACTAGTACGCGGGCAAAAACATGGAGGTTACCTGGCGGTGGTTGCCTCCATGCTTTTGTCGGCCCTTGACACCGACGAGTAAAGAGCTGGGCTCTCCATTTAAATGACATGTATTTTTCTAGAATTTCTCCTGTCTCTCATTTCCTCAGGCTAGCCTGAAACATGCGGAGAGTAATATAAAGAGTTGTGGAGTACGTGAGTAGTACGTGGTCTTGGGTACAAACCAAGGTGGTCTGCACCTTGTTTCACAAACGGCGTCGATTGACGTGCCCTTATGTTTCACACGGCCACGTGGACGGAACGCCGCAGTCGTGTGACGTTCATTAATATTGTAGTGCTCTTGAACACAGATAATGATATAATTATACAACACGTAGTCGTCGTCCCAATCGCCACAAAACGTAACAATACAGCTGCCCTTCGAGGATCAGTCCTGATGCCAAAACACGATCGCAATCACACAAATCGTAGTAAGCACTGCCAAATCAGGAAATCGCCTCCCGCGCTTTCGCTTAATCCCATTAGCGCTCGCTCGATTGCATTTGCACTACACACTGGCAGTGGACCTTCCCCCCCCCACCTCACCGAGTACTAGAGCTTAGCATCGAGAAACAATGGCCAGCGTACCTGGGTTAACCACGTTTCTCGCATTTCCCATGCGCCGTCTGACTCGTGCGATCTCCGCCTACAACAGCCAACGACGGAAACTCGTAGTCTCTCGAGATCTCGGGGCAGAGACGATGTCTCTCCTCTACGCGCGGGAGGATCTTGAGGTACAGGCCTCTCTCACTTGTCTTATGAAGGCCATCGATAAGCCATATGGGACTTCAGATCGTAGCGTGGCCGGAGGACAGGAAATGTGAGCGGGACTGGTTACTGGAAAAGATCGCTGGTGCCAGCGGTATCATCGCCATGTTGACAGACAAGGTTGGGCTTGTGTTTGTTCCCATCACTCCGATGACAGATAATGAATGGGGACATTTCTTCTAGATCGATGAAGAATTCTTTGAAAGAGGTCAACACCTGATTCTCATTCATGTTATCATGACAACTCGACATTGACGCTTTCGCAGCGGGCCCTAGTCTTAAAGTCGTATCGACTACCTCTGTCGGCTTCGGTAAGGTGATCGATCGCCTTCGTTTTCCGCTTGGTACGAGTGTTGCGTAGAGCACGTGGATCTTCAGGCCTTGTATAGGCGGAAAGTGCGACTTGGTTATACCCCAGATGTCCTCACCGACGCAGGTGAGAACACTTTCCCCACAAGTCTCGGGTATCAACTAAAAGTAAAATCTATCCCTCAAAAAGTGGCAGATACGTCCGTGATGCTAGCACTCATGGCTGGCCGCAACGCGGGCGCAGGCGTCACTTTGGTCAAAGAAGGGAAGGTAAGCCGATCCGTGTCTACAACCCCCCACCACCCACCTTCCATCGAACCTAACTAACAGTGATCGGACATCCCTCCTCCCTCCCCCCAGTGGCCGAACTTCAACTTTGCCCCATTTTTCTTCGTCGGGCCTCAACTAAGCACGAGCGCACTCTCGCCAACGCGTACCATGGGCTTCCTAGGCTTCGGACGCATAGCCCAAGCGACCCTCGCGCGCCTCTCCTCCTTCGGCCTCACGCACTGCATCTACACCTCCAACCCGTCCTCCCCGCGCGACACCGCGCTCGAAGCCGCCCTCGCCGCCAAGCATCACCTGCGCTCCGTCCGCCGCGTCGACGTGGACGAGCTCGCGCGCGAAAGCGACGTCCTCTTCGTGCTCGCACCAGGCGGCGAAGCCACGCGGCACGTCATAAACGAGCACTTTTTGCGCAGGATGAAGAGCCACGCCGTCCTCGTCAACACGTCCCGCGGTACCCTCGTCGACTCGGACGCCCTCGCGCGCGCCCTGCGCGAAGAATGGATCTGGGGCGCCGGCCTCGACGTCGTCGAGGGCGAGCCCCACATCGGCGCGGACCATCCGCTTGTGAAGGAACCCAAGTTCGTATACCCCTCTTCTAACCGATCCCTCCGCTGAAAGTATTTTTGTAACGTGTGCAGATGCGTGATCGTTCCTCACATAGGGAGCGCAACTTTCGAGACTCGACAAGGTATGGTGGACCTAGCGGCGAGAAATGCGCTGGCTGGTATAGACGACGAGGCGATGCCAACAGAGCTGGATGTTGCCGCCCGCATCGCTCCACGACCTTAGGCGCTCGAGATTTTGCCGCGTTTTATACTGATGCCTATACTTCTGTCGCTTCCGATCGTGCACTCTAGAGCAACTATGTCAGTGTGGATTAATTGAGGAGTCAGCGCTGTTAGCGTTGATTGATTCGTCCCAACGCAAACGCCTTAGAACTCCAGAGTCTCGCATGGCCGTGACAATAGTCAAACCCTCGACTACAATTCCAGAATCGAACACAGGTCAAGAACCTCATTTTCTAGTGGCACTCGCCTCATCCATGAGTAGATACGGAAATCGATAGTCAGAAATGAACGCTATTCTAAAGTGCATACTACACAATGATAACCTGCCTAGGGAGTGAGTGGTGTAGAGATGGGAGGACATGAGCAATTTGCAATCTATTATGCGAACTATACTCTAAATTTGCGCAGGACAACCAGCAAAAGGCCCCTGCTATCGTAACCATGGGTTACGCCCATAATCAGAGCTCCGCTCCGACCTACTGGACTTGCGCCGCTCGCCGTCGCGACTAGCTCGCGAGCTGCGACCCGACCACCGCGAACCACTGACGCCACTCTCGTCCTCTTCTCGGTGTCGCGTACGCACGAATTCGTGGTCCGTCCGCTCATTCCGCCGACGATTACGCTCGCTGCTGGTGTACCGTGTGGTGGGTGGCTTAAGCCCGAAGCTCTTGCGTTGTTGCCCACGCTGCGGCAAGCGCACAACGGGCATGTTATCGAGACCGCCCAACCTGTTGAGTAGCGCGTTCGAAACGAACAGGGGTTTGGGCAGACCGCATGCCTCGGTCGTCCAGGCCTGTAAGCCCTCATATATAGTCCGCCGTTGAACCCGAAGGTCAACCGCGTTGACGAAGTAATAGCCAAGGAGCGAGACGAAGACCCCATCGATAGCATTTGTGTCGACTTGGTCGAGCAAGCTAGTGATCTCAGTGTTCAAATTGGCAAGGGCGGTACTAGGCTTGGCTCGAAAGTGGCGATCTTTGGAAGGAGATCCTCGTGGACTTGAGTTCGTTCCCTTGACGCTATGTTTCTGCATAGCGGGATCACCCTCAAAATTTTCAGCAAGTGCGGTGGTCTCCTCCAGTAATTTGCTGTGCGAGAATTCCTTGATCGGGACATCGGAAAGTTGGTATTGAACAAAGTTCTTTTCGAAGGGCAGGAGAAGGAGGTCAGCACGTCCACCCTTGCCGGCACGGCCCGTGCGCCCAACGCGATGAATATACTGTTCTGCTGATCCAGGGGCACCAACCTGGATGACCCGTGTTACGTCGGGGTAGTCAACCCCGCGGGCTGAGACATCCGACGTGACAAGGATCGCAGCTCCAGAACGATCGCGGCGGAATGAATTAGATGCCGCTGAGCGTGACGACTGCCCGCGTTTAGAGTGAATTTCGTAAATTTGAGACCGTGCAGGAAGAATTGTTTTGGATAATTCGCGAAGGAGATCGGCAAAGAATTCCGTTTGTTTGGTAGTGTTCAGGAAAACCATGATCTTCGACTTGCCGGGGTTCGCAAGTTGGTCGTGGGCTATAAGACGAAAGAGTTGTGGGAGTTGTTCTCCAGCGCTCGGCAGATGGGTGACGTGCTGTGGGATATGGGCGTGCACCGGCGACGAGTCCTTGGGGACCACGTCAATGAAGACGTGATCCTTGTCCAAGACCTCCTTCGCAATCTGCCTGATGGCCGGGGAGACGGTAGCAGAGAAGAGGAAAGTTTGACGGATAGGAGACTTGGGGAAGAAGTTGGCAATCGCATCAAGGTCGGGGCGGAAGCCCATATCAAGGAGGCTATCTGCCTCATCCAGAACAAGCTAAAGAATATCCAGCCAGGTCAAGGTGAGATTCAATTCCGAATGTAATGAGCACACACAAGAGTCGCGGTCTTCAACACTTCAGCGAACTCGGGCTCGTTCTCCAAGACATCGCGCAGGCGGCCGGGTGTTCCTACGACAATGTCGTTACGGCCACGTGAGAAATCGCGTAGCTGCTGGACTTTGCTCGAACCGCCCGTGAACAAGGTAACCTCAAAACCCTTGTGCCAATGCGTGAGTTTGATCGCCTCGCGCGCAATTTGCGTCGCGAGCTCGCGAGTTGGGCTGATGATGACGGTGCCGACGGTTTTATGCGCATATTCGCGTTTGGCCTTCTCGACGACCCGGGCGTCTGGACGTCCACCATTTTTTTCGAGGGCATCACTGCCAGCTTTGTCCACTGCCTTGACTCGAGCTTCGATGGCAGGTACTAGGAACCCGAGAGTTTTTCCGGTACCGGTTTTCGCCTTTACAAGCAGGTCACGCGGTGGGCCGTGTGACTCATCCTTATTATAAGGACGCGCCAATTCTGGGAGAAGAGGAAGCACAGCAGCTTGTACCGAAGACATGTGGACGTGGTTGAATGGCTTGTCTGTGATGGCTCGTAGGGTATCCGGGCTGACTTTCGTTCGAAGAGTGGAGAACGCCGGTTGAGGATCATTTTCTTGTGGGTCTGATGTTGCGTTACTCTCTGGCACATGAGACTCTTGTTTTTTTTGTTTTTGAGGAGCAAGAGCATGGTCAAATCGTCGGGATGTGTGGGTGAATGAAGGTAAGACTGCGACTGTGCCAGGGTTCCATTACTATATATACACGCTGTAAGGTGTATTGTCACGCACCACGATGTCCTAAGGATAGAGAGCCAAGACCGCGACAGGAGGCACGCGATAACTGGCCACGGGTGAACCTCACAGTGGTGGTGAGAAAAAGGATGGCCATGGCCCGTGTCACAAACTATTTTGCGCGTCACTAGACGTCTCCGGCTAGCCCGGGCCGTCTTCCGTTAACCAAAATAACATTATGACTCGGAGACCTAGTCCATATATCATCAAGGAATACATGTTATCAAACTGCCCTCTACTTGCTAGTTCTAGTCCATATACATAAACACTTGACCACAAGCCAATTGCAAGCCACGGATGCCATTCTGAGATCCCAATAGATGCCATTGGATGATCACTTTAATATCATCTGTATCAACAATGGTCAGTTAACAAATACACGTAGAAAACGTACGAATAGCACGCACCCCGGTGAAATCTGCGTCACAGTAGTCGCGGATGTTTAGGAAATGTGTGTGAGAAGAGACGAATAGATACATGCCGGTAAAGTTGATAAAGCCGTCGCCATCCTTGTCTGCCACATGCATCATATCGTCGATATCCTTGTCCGTGGGATTCTCACCTGCACGCAACAAAAGTCATCACCGAACAATAACCGGAAAATCAGTAAGTCTCATTGACACGAAAAATAGGACAAAGGAACGTACCGAGATCGGTCAAGACAGCCTTCAACTCTGCTGGGGAGATAAGTCCAGTGCCGGATTTGTTAAACCTTTTGAACGCCTCCTTGATCTCGTCTTCAGGGCTCAAGTCGCGCATCTTGTGCGCCATGATCGTGAGAAACTTGGACAAGGAGACCGTGCCATCGCCGTCTGGGTCCACCTCCTTGACCATGTCTTGTAGGTCGGCCTCGGGGGGATCCTGGCCTAACGAGCGCATAACATTGCCCAGCTCTTGAGTCGTAATTATATCGTCCTTGTCTTTGATGGACCCTTGAGCATGAACGGTGACTCGTTCCTGTGCAGGCGAAAGACACCAACCTTTGTCAAAGAGCGAAAAGGCCTCCTTGAATTCTGCGAGACAGTCAACAGATCACGTTCGCACGGCACCAATGGTACGACATACCAGCGATTTGCTCTGTCCAATCCATTGGTTTTATCATCAGGACGTTATCAACACGGAATGCGCACCTTCAGACTGGCATCGCAAGGCCGAACAACGCTTGTCAGGGGCTACGCTGCTCGATGTAAAAAACAAAAAGGACGTACAAGTTGATCAGCCATTGGTCTGAGATAAAGCGGAACTAGGGGAGAGGCAGCGGTTGTACTTGAAGAAGCGTGAAATGTATGACAGTTACGGACTCTGAGGAGGGCTAAACCGCATCAGGGAGATCACACCGACGAGCGCTAGCGTTCCCAGCCGGTGTTAGCTCAGCCGCGGTTCGCTTCAACCTGTCAATCCAATTTCGATTGTGTGTACTTGGGGGCTGTTGTGCCACGGTTCCCGCCCGGTTATTTTTAGTGCGTCCCTGGCAGCCACTGACGCCTGTGTGAGAGAAACACTACAGTACAGTACTTTCTGGAACCGCATCGGCGGCAAAAAAAGTTTGTGGTCACGTGTATCACTACCATTGTACTGTATATGGCCAGATCATCGGATTAACGTTACGGTAATCCAGGCAGCGGTACCGAGTAGGACAATTAAGAAGGGCAAGCGCTGACTCAAGGCGTAAATACCGCCTGCCTGAGGGTGAGATGTTGGTGATGGGCATACAATAAGAGTTTCAAATCTGGGGAGAGACTGGCGGAGACGTCATCTTGAGATGGTTGAGATAGTTCATTCATGGTAATCTTCTCGGCTATGTGCATATCTACTTGTACAACCAAACTCTCAACTGCACCACATTGAAACACCAAGATGATAGCGAGATAAGAAAGACCTTCTTTACTTCATCCTTGTATGTATCCCCAAGAAATTTCACGCTCACAAACCCCTTAGCTCACGTTCCTGGGCAAGCAAGGTTGGAGCCTCTGGAAAGCGCGGGGAAATCTCACACTCGAACGGGACAGGACAGCTGCGGGCGCGCCCAAAGTTAGCATCGAACCACTTGTATATTATGAGACTACTTACACCATAACGCCATGGTCCACAAACCCATCTACATCCAAAGGGAGCAACTGACCAGACGCATCCTTCTTACGCTCAATCTTGGTCGCCCACAAAAGGACTGCCATTTCGATGAAAAGCGAGTTGTTGGCAACGTGTCGACCGGCGCATTGCCTGCGGCCGAAACCAAATGTAGCATGTCCCTCTTCTTTGGCATCGGATGGACCAGGCGCAAGGTCCCCATTGGCATCGAGATGCCGAGCGGGTTCAAAATGCGCCGCATTCTCGCCGTAAATCTCGGGGTCGCGGTTCAAGTGCCACACGTTTGGGATACAAATCGTGCCCTTTGGGATGAACATCCCTTCGTACCAGTCATCTTCGGTTGATCGATGGGGTATGCACAACGGACTGACTGTCCTCCAGCGTAGGGCTTCCTTTACCATAGCACGAAGGTAAGGCAGGGCCGGATAGTCGGAGAAGGTCGGTAGACGGGAGCGGCCGACGACTGCGTCGAGTTCGGCCTGTGCGCGGGCTTGTGTCTCCGGATATGTAAGCATCGCGAGTGTCCACCATGCCATCACTGCGGGAGTGGTATCCGCACCAGCACCACTGAGAAGTAGGACTTAAGAGATAGCCGATTAGCGCCATTAAGTATGACAAAGTGCTTACTATAATTGTCCTGCAACCCACGAACGTTCTCTTGACGAGAGTTTGTTTCTATCCACCCCACGGATTAACGTTGCACATATGCTTTCATGATCGTCTCCTTTTGCCTATAAAATAGTCCAGAAGCGTGATTCCAGACCTGATAAGTGAGAGATATCGTACAACGTTTTCTTCAACACTCTGAGAAAGGTCTCCGAACATCGCTGAACCTTGCCTGAACACGGCCTGAGCATCTTGCTTCCACTTCGCCAGGCTTTTTTACACGATTTGAGTGAATTCAATATGATTCAATCACAGCGCTCACCTGCTAGGGATATGTTTCATCCAAGGGAAAGACTCGACAAAATAAGCGCCTGGAAGTGAAGCGCGAGTGATTCGATGGGTGTGATCGTTGAAGGCCTCGACGGTATGATCCTGTTCAGACTTGACTATAGGATAGTCGTAGACAATAGACATCATCGTCGATACAGCAGCGCGACGAAGATGTGCTTCCCATTTCGTGGGTTCAGAAAGCCAGTCACAACACAAAAGGACGGCTTCCGTCAATTGCGTCTCGTGGAACCTCTTAACTGAGCCTTTGGTGAGTCCTTCATCTGCGGCCTTATGCATCCGACGCCAACTAGGGAGCTACTTTAACGCAGTACATCTCGGAAAGGAAGAAATGTGCCTACACTTCACCGTATGGAGATAACGCGAAGGCGAGACCACCAGTCATGATCTCACAAGCAACGATTAGACGTGGCCGATCTGAATATATCCCCGCCCGTCGATCGAGCAGGTCGGTAGCAACCCTTTGAGAGTTGAGGACGACTATGGGCTGACCACCTGCGTTGAGATAGATAAGTTCACCTGTTGAGAGCAGCGTTAGGAACGGGCCAACAGAGGATACTAGACGTAATGAACTAACCGTATTTCTTTCGCCACTCTGTGAACTTGAGCCATTGATCTGAACTGAGATCAAGAAGGTTTCCTATTATCGGGTAACCGCGAGGGCCTGGGGGTAGATTGCGATATGGGCTTGTGAGATAGCGAGCCGCATAAAGTACAACAAGTCCAAGAATGACACCTATCAAGAAATTTGCATGATCTTTCGCCATTAACCAAAGCTGAAATGTTGACGACATAGGGCACTCAAGTAGGGCAAAGACGGGGGCAAAGACGGGGGCAAAGAAGGAGGGCATGATCATCATAGGCTCCGAACTGGCCCTTGCTTTACACATTCCGCCGCACTGAATCCGCAGGAAGCCTCGGCCAACGTTACTAGCTTAGCTAAGGTCTCTTGTAGTCAGTCTCTTTTTAAGATGTTAAGGAGAGCGATTTGTATGGGGAGCGGTGAGACCCACAGCGAGGGAGGGTGAGAGGACAATCATGATACGGATTGCCAGTGGCTAATTAAAAACCGTTCTGCGAAATCCCTCTCCTTGAACTACAGGGAGGGCGGGCCGTGTCGGGCCGTACGCAAGTTCGAGGAGGAGCGAAGAACGATTGTACAGTGGATCCAAAATTAGGTCTCTTGATGCCTTTCTCGGGGGCTGGCCGAGGACTATGTCGGGGTTACACACCATGATTCACATTGCTTTATATGTACATTGCATATTTGCATGCTTTCCTTGATCATTCTCTTGCAAGATATCACACAACGAATGAACCCCGTCAGGGCTCAAAACAACCTCCTTTGGGCACACTTCCAAAATCAGGGACTACATGCTACACAAATGCCTCCTCGTGACAATATCAATGCCAGCCGAACGGAACATAGACCGAGGCTACTATGGGGCACTATGATCCCCTCGATGAGAACTCCGTTAGAGTTCGCCCCATTGTTGGGCGCCTGCTCGACACCAGCATTGACCTCCTGAACGCTACTGCAGTCATTCCAGGGTCTTTGTTTGAAATGAGTCGGGTGGGACTAGAAAATTCCTGCAGCCCTAGTGGCCTAGCTGAGTGAGTCGGTCCACATGTATTGGACCGCAGCTGGCAGAAACGGTCACCCCCTCCCCCCCCCAAACGAACACACTGGCAACGGGCACTGCGCACTTCACTCCCCATAAGCGGATCCCCTTTAGGGATCGTGACAACGACAATCTCTATCGATACTAACGTGTCGATGAGGAACTGCCTCTCGACTAATCAGCCATACGAACACCCCCTCTGACACCGTCTTAGTCAACCCCTTCAGGGTTCATAGAAACTGGGAGCTCTCATACGACATCGTGAGAGAGTGGCCACGCCAATCTCCCTGCCTGCCCTCCTCGACCCTAGTCGCGGGACACCAGAAAAGTAATGCCCAAAGAATAATATGCCCTTCAGGCAAAGTCACAGACAATATAGCAGAGAAAGTGCGGCAATCATAGCAGGCAAGGGACCACATACACGTCGACGTGATAACCGACGTACCGTGAGACCGATGACGATGCTGGGATGCAGAATAAGCTTTGTGAGAATGGTAAAGCCGAAGAGTAGTTGAAAATAGAACGTGACACATACTGTACATATCAGATGGAGGGTAGATTATGGATATTAGTGCAACACGTGGTCGCTGATAAGGGCTGGCACGTATAGGAAGGGGTCAACGTGGACCCAGAGGCGGAGGAAGAGGAGACGTGGTGGGGAGCAAAGATCAAGAGGTAATGGTGGGTGAAGAAGAAAGAGCGTGTCTTATATATCCTTCATCGGGGACTGTTTGGTTTCGAACAAATAAAAGGGACCCAAGTAGACAGTCCGAGTCAGTGTCTATGGGGGTGGTCCCAAAACAACTCCCAATGCCAAGCTCGCCACCCAGACACAACCTAAGGAACGTCCCTTGAATAAAATTTCTTCCTGGCCACTGTTATCCCGGGTTGCGCAGTCCATAAGATGATGAGCTCTCCTGGTCGCGACGTGTCTAGGTCACGTGATGGCTGCGCGTGATTGGCCATTTACCCAAAAGTTGCAATAACGGGCGTGGCATAATACTTTGAGCGCCATGCCTAGCGAGAATAACGTGTCTGAGAATAAAATCAGTCGTGGAGCCAGGACAACAGTCGGAACCGCAGCGCGCCGCAGTCCGCCTAAGAGGACAAGAGTTTCATATTGGATGGTTTGAAGAAGTACATGAGGCCAGTGATTGGCTCGAGAACAGATAGCCAAGGGTAATGCTCCGGAGAACCGGGACATGAGGTTCAAAGGTACGGGCACGAAGCAGCCATTTTTGGATAAAAGATCGTGTTTTGAACTGCAAAGACGCTTTCCCAGGAAGGGTCTCGGTGTAGCGTACAGCATCCTAGCTCGACCGATTAGAAGGGTCAGTTCATTTATGGTAAGGTATAGCTAGCTGTATTCCTCGGGTATAACCAGACCCACGCATTATAATACTATTATAATACAGTACTTGGGAAGTACAAAGAGGCGTCAGCTTAAATGGTGCCAAAATGCGACCACCGGATACACTCACAGACATGGATGTTCCTCAACCAACGTATAACAAAACAAACACAAGAACTAGCCGTATCCTCGACCAAGCCCAATCCTTGCCGCAAGTTGCCGGGCATGCATGGTGTTCATCCGTCTTGAGCGCACAAAGACAAGCGCCAATGCGATGCAGACAAAGATTGTGTTACACGCAACGAACTCCCAAAAGTCCGCATGTTCTTGTACGACGATCCGGCCGCAGGACTCCCACGCGATCGTCTCGCCGGGCAGAAGGTTCCCATCCGGATGCTGGTGTTGTACATTCTCGTCCACAGTATGGGGTCCCGGTGGATGGTCTACAGGCAAGGAATGGGCGAAGTTGTCAGGTCCTTGGTGTAGACTCGTAGCCGAATGTATCGAGTCAGGAGAGGAAGGGCGCGACGGCGGGAGACAATGCAAAAGGCGGCGATTACCGAAGGGTTGACAAAACGGCTCTCTCAGCTGGGAAGGGGGTACAAAGTCATGTTCACTTCTGAAGCGAAGACAAATACAACATACAACATCTTGTGGACAAGGCTCGCATTCTCCGAAAGGGCGACAGATAGAATCAGTGTCGTTTGCGAGGCGGGGGGGTATGTCATGTTTTCCTGTGACGGGAGAAAGGCATAAGGTAGCAAAACTGGAACAAATGAATGCGCCACCCATAAGTATCCGGACAAAGTGGACTCACAATAAGAAATATGTGGTAGTTGTCGTTGAGGGTAGCGTTGAGAATCGCATTAGTAGACGGTGATGATCATGGAGAGCTGTGGCCGTGGGAATAAGTGAGGCCCTCGCAACCGATTGGGAAAGCCGAAAGCGTCCGCACGCGCAAAACCCTCAGGCACCGTCTACCGCGACCGTAACTCTTAGCTCAATCGTCCAACATGTCTCGTCGCGCTGCAATAGTCGAGGAATTCGATGATGACACGGATTTACCACTACCTTCGCATTCCTTACCCGACACCGGGTCCCGTGGTGCGATTCTCGAGCAGATTGCAGATTCGGACAACGACGACGACGGCGAAGAGAGCGACGAGGCTCCAGACCTCATTGACCACTCTGTCATGGGTGGTCCAGCGCTGCCGTCCGGTACGCGGGATTCCCGAGTGACAGACATCACACCATATAAGAAGTACGCATGCTACCCAGTCTCTAACATGATTACGCAACCCCTGCTCATGCCCCACACCCAGGTGGACATGTATTTATCCAATCTACATTGACGCAAAGCGACCGTATGGAACCGGTGCTCGGAGGATATCGAGGTCCAAGAGTGTGTGGTGGCCTCTTAGCAAAGACATCGCAGATGCTTGCTCCCGCCTCGGCTTGGGCACACTACATGAAGTCAACAAGATGCATCCCTCCGATTGGGAGAATCCGGGTCGCGTGCGTGTACAATGGAAAAAGGATGGTCGACCGGTCAATGCCAATATCAGAACAAGTATGTCCGCCCTCTGAAACCGGAGCGAACCGAGAATCACCACTGAGATTCCCCACGCGCAGAGAAGCAGCTCCTCGAGACGATATCGTTTCAGATACAGCGTGTAAAGACGGACGGTGTACCTTGCGAGCCATACACGTATCCACTTCCGGTACCTCCGCCCACTGCGAAGCCGGCGAAATCTAAGACCGCCGCGAGCAAATCAACCGCTACGGCCCAGCCGTCCAAAGCGAAATCAAATCCCAAGCCTCCGCAGCGTGCGGGACGTCCATTGCCATCACCGCCAGAACCTCAACCGGCTCTCAAGTCCCGCGTATCGGCACACTCTCCAGCTTTAGAGTCTGGCGTATTGATCGACACCGTTCGAGCTGGCATGAATGCCTCGGAGGGACAAGGCGCGGTTGGGGGTGTTCCGGGTGGAAAGGGGAAACGGAAAGTCGTTAGGGTACGAGGGTGATACTGTATGTGCGTCTGCGGAAGTAAGTTTCGAAATCGTTGAATACGTTAACAAATCTTGTGATCATCACCTTGTCAACTACCACCAGTTCTTGAGTTTTGCATGTACGACACGTTCAAAAGTTGATTATCGGCAACTACCACCTGTGCTCCACTGCTCCTGTGACCGGTCTGGCATCCGTTTAGTTACTTGTGACTACAAATTACGGTTGAACGGCAGTTTCTTTGCACGCGTCACCCTTGCTACCTTCGATGCCGATATCCTATCCCCCTCCTGATGACATAATCTGAGCTGACAGGCGCGTCCCATGACTGCATGTGGCTGACCTAAATTGAGGGATTTGATCTACCGATACCGTACCTGATGGCTACCTGCTGGAGACTCGATCAGACTAAACATATCCAAGGGTCACTGAGCATACTGATCAGCCGCTGGCTTTGATTCTCTGTAATCATTGTGCCCCCACTGGCACTGATGATCGACTCAAACCATTGCGCGAGCGTTCATGAATGAAATGTAATCCAGGTGCCAGGACGTAGTTCGTTCAGTCTGTCAAAGCCCCTTTTTTACGTGACATGAACACTACAATCGCGGTCTTGTCTCAGGTTTGACTAAATCTATAGCCATCATCTCCAACGTCAATCCACCAACCCCCAGTATTCAATCTACCTCGTTCCACCTCTACCCAATGAGAAGAAACCATATCGTGAAATAGTAAAATATGAATCCAGGAATCCACATTTCGTTCCTGAGCCTGCACGGATTCATGTGGATCGGTTCTCCTCCGAATTGAGCTGGGGAGGGAGTATATATACTGTATGGACTCGCTATCCTGTCTGCAGCATTGTATCGTCTTCCCAGATATTCACTCAGCACGCCTCGACAAGCATGAGTTTTTGCAAGGATTGCATCAGCGGTATGAAATTCCCACTATTCTAGCTTTGTGATCGTTTCAGATATGACATTCGTTGTAGGCGTTCGCCACGTAGGCACAGCGGAAGGTGAGAGTGAATTATCCTATCTTATCCTGACTCGAAATGTTAACCACTGGCACGACTTTCGCGTTTTTCCAGGGGCATATGAGGAGATCAACGGCATCAAGACATACGTCGCCACTCCTAAAGCAGATTACCCGAAAGACAAGGCTGTGCTCTATCTAGTAGACGCTTTTGGCATCGAGCTTCTGAACAATCGTGCACGCTATCATCTCCCCCGTCTAACCCTTGTTCATCCTAGCTTACAAGCTCGTTTAGCTCCTTGCCGATGATTTTGCTCGTAACGGCTTTAAGGTCTATGCCCCAGATCTCTTCGAAGGAGACCCCGTCCCAGAAAATGTCCTCGTCCCTGTGCGACGTCATTCCATGTCAAGCTCATTTTTCACTCACGGGCATGAACACTATTCTAGGGATCGGGTTTCGATGCCCCGAAATGGCTCTCTGTACACACCCCCGAACGCACGGGGAAGCGCGTGCGCAAGGTCATCGAGGGACTCAAGGAACAGGGCATAATAATCTACGGTGCTACTGGCTACTGCTTTGGTGGTAAGATACGTGTCCGCGGGTGTGCTGCGCGACGCTAAGGCTATCCGCCTTCATTATAGCCCGCCTTGCTTTCGACCTCGCGTTCGAAAACATCATTCAGGCAGCGGCCGTTGCCCACCCGTCCCTTCTCCAACCTCAAGACCTTGACGTGCGTCATTCACATGCATCCTCATATGCCTGCTGAGCGTATCGTTACATCATCGCAGACCTACATCGAGAAGAGCAAGGTCCCTCTCCTCATCAATAGCTGCGAATTTGATGAGCAGTTCCCAATGTCATTCGCCAGAACGGCGGATGAGAAATTTACCAATTTTGCGCCCGGTTACCACCGCGCTTACTTTGAAGGTGTTCACCATGGATTTGCTACACGCGGTGACCCTGTGCGTCCTCCGACTCGTGCATTTTCATTTTGGCTGTCCTGACTCCTGAGGACCACTCAACGTTTCCGCGCACAGGAAAATGCCGTGGTAAAGGCCGCCAAGGAAGACGCATTCAAGGCAACGGTGGAATGGTTCATCAAATATATGTAGACGAGGCTTCAAGTTGTGCTCAAGATAATAAGATATTGAGAGGTGGAACATAGTATACCTACGCCGAAAGCAAGGGGATGAGTGTGCACGAAGTGTTATTGCCATTGGCTTATTGAATGCCATAGCAGTCGAGAAAGCTCCTAATGTGTTCGCTTGCGGCAATAGGGATGGTGTTGCAATCCAAGTATCCAACACTCGGCTGGCTGCATGGCCACACAGGTTCTTTTATGGCCACTGTTGTCACGTGCTCCTACTTACGAGCACGTGGTTGCCGATTAAGGAGCCTGAAACGGAACGGGCAAGAACATAGACTATGTTCTGGGACTTTCTAGGTGTTACATGTTCTGGATTGCGAGCCTTCATGCAATCTCCTTGGAAAGTTCGAGACGCTTCGATATCCTAAAAGTAAGCCATACATATCCTAGAATGCTTTCTAGGTGTTGCATGTTCTGGATTGCGAGCCTGCATGCAATCTCCCTGGAAAGTTCGAGACGCTTCGATATCCTAAAAAGTAAGCCATACATATCCTAGAATGCTCGAGAATGACACTGAACGAAGTAGATGCCCCATGACTCGAAGCCACGGTAGAGGTATAAAAACCCAAAGCAAGTGCGGATTGACCTTCAACCCAGATAACAACTCGAGCACCTACTTACCTCGCTCCACTACCACCATCACCTGCTAAATGTCTCTTACCCACTATTTCATGAACGATCCCCTTCCCGGCCTCGCTGCTCTTGATCGCTTCTTTGATGATGCGTTCAATTCTCGAAGATCCGTCACAGACCATGATGTAGATGCCTTCAGGCCAAGGTAATGTCTCCAAGATCGACCACGAGAAAAATGATGATACTGATTGAACGCACAGGATGGATATTCATCACGACAAGGCCGGGAACAACGTTAACGTGTCCTTCGATCTTCCTGGCCTGCAGAAGGAAGATGTGTCGATCCACGTGCATAATAACGTCCTCACCGTGTCCGGGGAGAACAAGGCATCTTCAGAGCGTACAGAAGGCGACTATGTCGTCCGAGAACGCCGATATGGGAAATTTACAAGGAGTTTGTCATTGCCTCAGGGCCTCAAGGTGAGTTCTTTAGATATGTTATTCAATACTAACAACGGAGGTATTGATGACGACCTGCAGAACGAGGATATCAAAGCGTCGATGGCGAACGGGGTTTTGACAATCGTATTTCCAAAATCAACCCCAAACACAGAGCCAAAGAAGGTCAACATCGTTTAAGCGCTTAAGCTTAAGGTCATGCAAACGAGTTGTAACGAACTAAATTTATCTCCTTGGTCGGATGATGTGATGTAGTTGAGTTCCAAAGACCTCCAAATATGTATATATGGGCCCACCTGTGGATGGTGGATGGACTTCTTGACGAACTTCAGTGTATCATGTGATATCCGAGGTGCCTCGGTATATCCAATAGCGTAGTTGGCCTAATATATTATGCCCTTATGTTCTTGGTAGGGTTCCCGTATGAGTATGGGACAGGAAGTCGGAAAAGAACTGCAATCAGAGCTTCGTTGGAGCGAAAGCGAACACGTTAGACTTGGAAAACCATATGGGTACCTCAGCCGAGTTGGCGTCGGTCCGATCCAACACGTAATCTACGAATGTTACAATCTAGTTGGAAAATAATTTGACAGTAAATTGATCGTGACAACAGGAGTGTTGTGTTGGAGTTGCAACCGCCGCGTCACCCGCCGGTCTCACACTCTTTGCCGAGATGATTCGTATGCGGCTCGAGAGTCCACTTTGATCATAAGATTTGGCTAGCGTTCCTCAGTAGAATACGTACATATCGTACGATACTTGCCATACGCGATCATAAGTCCTGTTTCCTTTGAAGACAGTCTTTGCGTTGTAATAGCATGCGTTCGTGCTGCTTATTTGTTTTTCTATCGACGACATTCATGTGTGCTCTGTGCGTGTTTAAAATGATCAGGACAATAATAAATTTCATCAATGACGACCTTCTAAAATTTATTAGGCAACCTTCCATTCCGGCGGCCGTGCGATATTTTGCAAGTTTAATCGCCGTGCCGGTGTGGTCTTCTAGTTTTTCAAAGTTTGTAGATCTGGCTCCTGAAAGCTGAAGTGTTGTTCTCAGGTACTGTACTGTATCTTGTCTTTGCCCTGATACTGCAAAACGCAGAAAGTGTGACGGGTCTGTGACAAACCCCTGTCACACAAGTATCACACAACACTACTATAGTCCTGTGTGGAGAACAAGGGGGCGCGTGTCCAATAACATCCATATAGGGTCGTGTGTGTGAACAGAACATAGAACATGACTCGGAGCCTTTGACGGAATCAAGCGGCCGCCGTACACCAGTAGCAACACGACGACCTCGGCTTATCGGCAGATGCGCTGTCCCCCGATTAAATCGGAACGATCTTCCGCCCGCTCTGCTTGCACTCATCACCGTCGCCGCACGCATCAGGACGCAGCCGCAGCGATTGACTCGAACTTCGAACTTCCTGTGGCAGCGGAACAGCGGATAAAGTTGCGATGACTCGTATGTCTATGGCACTATGCCGAATGGCTGTAATGTAAAGAATGCCAAGAATGGTGTGTTGTGTGGAAAATAATTACCCTGGGAGAGGGGACAAAGCTGTGTAGCGTAAGCGGGTGCCATTTAGCCAGCCACGGAGTCACGCTGCCGTAAGCACATTATGAGGCCAGATTGACCAACCAACCGGAAAGAAGATCCCGTGGCATCTACTATACTGTAGTAGTCAGAGTAGAAATACTTGACAGGTCGCCATCCACATGCTAGACTCCTTCTGTCCCATCTTCGTCCCCTTGCCTCATCCCGTCGCGTCGCATCCACCATGTCGACGACGGAGGCCAGTAACGAGAAAGCCTCTCCACCCAATGGACCTCTCTCTGGGAGCGAAGCAAAGTCGTCCGATAAGCTGGATAATACATCCTCTGCTTCACACGAGAAGTCTCCCACCCCCGATCTTCGCGTCGCCACATCTGCCAAAGACGATCCGAAGCCGGTCTCATTTTTCACTCTTTTCCGGTCTGTCCTCGACCCCTCGACCCAATTCACGTATCCATTTACATTGTCCTCCTCAGATTCTCCACTCGCACAGAGCTCTTCCTCAATTGGATTACTCTCATCGCTGCGATAGCTGCGGGTGCCGCTCAGGTGTGCCTAAATACTCCACACCCCTTTTCCCATGCATGTCAACCCTCTCAACTGACGAATGCTTTTCGCAGCCTCTTATGAGTCTTCTATTTGGTGATCTTACCCAGGACTTTGTCGACTTCAGCACTGCCATACAGAACATTAATCCTAATGATCCACAATCCTCGGCCAAGGTTGATGACGCTGCTAGGAGATTCCGTCACATTGCCGCGAAGGACGCAGGCTACCTTACATTGATCGGTGAGTCGGATTGTGATTTTCGTAATGTCATCCTGGATCATGATTCGATCTGCCCCCGGATTGTAGGTGTTGGCATGTTTGTCTGTACTTTCATTTACATGTATGCTTGGGTCTATACCTCCGAGGCCACGGCTAAGCGTATTCGCGAGCTCTACCTCAAGGCCGTTCTTCGCCAGGACATTGCCTTTTTTGATAATGTTGGTCCTGGTGAGATCACCACCCGCATCCAGACAGATACGCGTACGTGGTTCATTTGATTCAAGTTCCCCATCGGGGTATTGACAATAGACACCATCTACTCCCAGATTTGGTTCATCAGGGTATATCCGAGAAAGTCGCCATCGCCGTCAGCTTCCTTGCTGCATTTTTTACCGGTTTCATCTTGGCATATTCAAAAAACTGGCGGCTGGCTCTGGCTTTGAGTTCCATGCTGCCCTGCATCGCTATAACCGGTGGTGTCATGAACAAATTCCTTGTCAAATATATGCAGTACGGTTTACTTGCTCGAGGTACCAATGAACTGCGAATTGATTTGATGTCAGGCTCTCACTTGATCATGTTGCCGAAGGCGGAACTCTCGCAGAGGAGGTCGTGTCTACGATCCGTACGGCTCACGCTTTCGGTACTCAGCATGCACTTGCGTCATTGTATGATGTTGCTGTCCAGAAGGCCTACAAAGTGGAATGCCGACTTGCGGTCTCCCAAGGCTTCAGTCTAGGCATGCTTTTCTTTTGTCTCTATGCTTCCTATGGCCTAGGTATGTTCGGTTTCCTCGTCTCCCCACGAGCTCAACTAGTTCTCATCCGATAATACTTCAGCATTCAGCTTTGGCACCACCCTCATCAACCATGGCCACGCTACTCCTGGACAGATCATCAACGTCCTTATGGCAATTCTCATCGGATCATTCTCCCTTGCGATGATCGCCCCTGAGATACAGGGTACGAGCCTCTCTTGCTGAGATACTTGGAAGGGCGTGCTTACAATTCCATCCTATAGCTATTACTCAAGGCTGTGGAGCAGCCGCGAAGCTGTTTGCTACCATCGATCGAGTACCTTCTATTGATTCCGGCAGTGAGGACGGACTCAAACCTGACAAAGTCATTGGCCAAATTACCCTCGAAAATATTGAGTTCAATTACCCTGCGCGCCCGGACGTCCAAGTCGTTAAGAACCTCAGCATTACGTTTCCTGCAGGCAAGACAACAGCACTTGTAGGTGCTTCTGGATCTGGCAAATCGACCGTCATATCTCTTGTCGAACGGTTCTATGACCCCCTCGCTGGCATTGTTCGCCTCGATGGCGTCGATATCCGAGACTTGAATTTGAAGTGGCTCAGAACGCAAATTGGTCTAGTGTCTCAAGAGCCTACACTCTTTTCCACAACCATCCGCAAAAATGTCGAACATGGTCTTGTCAACACTCCTCATCAAAATGCATCCCCAGAGGAGAAGTTACGGCTTGTTCGAGAAGCTTGCATCAAAGCGAATGCAGATGGCTTCATCTCTAAGCTTCCCCTCGGATATGATACCGTGGTAGGCGAGCGTGGATATCTTCTCTCGGGTGGCCAGAAGCAGCGAGTTGCCATTGCTCGTGCTATCGTGTCGGACCCTCGCATTCTTCTTCTTGATGAGGCGACATCGGCGCTCGACACGCAGTCAGAAGGTGTCGTTCAGAATGCCCTCGACAAAGCTGCCGCAGGTACGAGGGCTACGCACAACCCCATTGTTATTACCACTGACCCACAGACTGGCAGGACGGACTACTATTACTATTGCTCATCGGCTTTCAACCATCAAGGATGCTGATTGCATTTATGTCATCGGCGACGGTGCCGTGCTAGAGAGGGGCAAACACGACGAGCTTCTCAGCGATGTAAATGGACCATATGCGCGTCTAGTCGCCGCTCAGCGGCTCCGTGAGACACGCGAGGTCACTGACTTGGGCGACGTAATTGTCCAATCCTCCGGAAAAGCCGCTGAGGATTATACAGACATCGAGAAGGCGGCACTGGATGAGGTTCCTCTCGGCCGGAGTAGCACGCATCGATCTTTGGCAAGTGAAATTCTGGAACAGCGCAAGGCACAAGGTTCTTCAAAGCACGAGAAGGAATATAGTATGTTCTATCTTTTCAAGCGGATGGGAAGAATCAACAAAGGAGAATGGAAGAAATATCTTCTCGGTTTCATATGCTCTATTGGTTAATCTCTCATTGCTTCTTTCGTTGAACAACTTAGATTACTTACTGTCAGTTTTGCAGCAAATGGGGCCGTCTTTCCAGCTTACGGTATCGTCTGGGGTACGTCTAATAATGCTACTGCTTCTATGTGGCATGATGCTGACTGTTTCGTGCCTCACAGCCAACGCTGTTACAAGTCTCTCAGACCCAGACCCTCATGTGCGCCGCCACGCTGGTGACCGCAATGCCCTTTGGTGTGCCATCCTCGTCGATTGCTTACTCAAACAATCGACAACTGAATTGTATCCATAGGTCATTTATCATTTCTATCCTTGCTGCGCTCTGTATGGGCATAGGCAATTCTTTGTACTCCGCGTCTGCGTCGTCTCTTTCAATGAAGCTACGCTCGCTCAGCCTGCGTGCCATTTTGCGACAAGATAGTAAGTCTGTTTCTTAATTTTTGCGATGTAAAGGGCATCCTCTTATGACTTTTGCAGTTGAGTATTTTGACCAAGAAGAACACAGTGTGCGTACGGTGGCTTCGAGGAAAACCGGAGCGTAGATTTACTATTGGTTTAGTCCGGTGCCATCGTATCCAACTTGAGCGACGCCCCGCAAAAGATTTTCGGCTTGGCTGGCGTTACTCTTGGAACGTGCGTGTAGTTCACATTCTGACATTCCCATCTATATGCGCTAACCCTTATGTTCAGAATTGTTCAAGCTTTTTCCACCCTTGGACTCGGCCTTATTATTGGAGCGATTTACATTTGGAAAGTTGGACTCGTCGGGCTTGGTATATACCTTCCAATTTATTGACATTGAGCGTATAATTGAACTGACTGCTTGGCATAGCATGCGTACCTTTTGTTATGTCTACTGGCTACATTCGCCTGGTAGGTTGTTTTATGCCTGGCTTCTATCTTGGTGTACTTAATCCCATGCTTTTAGCGCGTCGTTATTCTTAAAGATCAACACAACAAGAAAGCTCACAATGATTCTGCTCAACTCGCATGCGAGGCTGCTGCGTCCATTCGCACCGTTGCGTCACTCACGCGTGAGGATGATTGCTTAGATCTTTACAGCAAGAGCCTCGAAAAGCCACTTCGCGACTCTAAGACATCCTCGATCTGGAGTAATCTCTTGTTCTCGATCTCCCAGTCGTTTGCCTTTTTCGTCATTTCCCTCACATTTTGGTACGGTTCGCGGCTCGTGTCATATCAAGAGTTTACTACGAAGGAGTTCTTCGTTGGCCTCATGGTGAGTTCCGATGGGTATCGAACCGGACATGATCTCATTATCAAATAGTCGACTGTGTTCGGTACCATCCAGGCAGGAAACGTTTTTCAATTCGTCCCTGACATGTCATCGGCACGAGGCGCTGCTTCAGACATTATCCGGCTGCTCGACGCACGACCTGAAATCGACGCCGAATCTACAGAAGGAAAAATTCCACAAGATGTAAAGGGCCATATTCAGCTGAAAGACATTCACTTCCGCTACCCAACCCGGCCTGGCGTTCGTGTGCTTCGTGGTCTCAGCATATCTGTAGAGCCTGGCACATATGTCGCTCTGGTCGGGGCTAGTGGTTGTGGCAAGAGTACAGTGTAAGCTAGTCCATCTATCGGTGGAGTTTTCTCTATCTTCTAAGCTTTGCTCAGTATTCAGCTCGTCGAGCGATTCTACGACCCGTTGTCCGGGGATGTCCTTCTTGATGGCCAGCCCATCTCGGAACTCAACGTTCGAGAATACCGAAAGCATCTTGCTCTAGTATCTCAAGAACCGGTGAGAATCCACTACCTTTGGTCTTTATTTCTGTCTAATATCTATCTACTAGACGCTCTACGCAGGCACCATTCGTTTCAACGTCCTTCTTGGTGCGACTAAACCGTCCTCGGAAGTGACACGAGAGGAAATCGAACAGGCTTGTCGAGACGCCAACATCCTAGAGTTCATCCAGTCCCTGCCCGAGTAGGCTCAACCTATGTTGTTTCTTATCTCTGGCTAAACACAGTTTCAGTGGTCTCGAAACCGAAGTCGGTGGCAAAGGCTCGCAACTATCAGGTGGTCAGAAGCGTATGTGTAATTAATTGGATGACCCACCCCCATCTAATGAACAATCAGAACGTATTGCGATCGCTCGGGCTCTTCTCCGGAATCCCAAGGTCCTCTTACTTGACGAGGTCAATATTTGACGCATCGATCCGTTGCATTTACTTACTGTTGAATGGTTGTTAGGCAACTTCGGCTCTCGACTCGAATTCGGAGAAAGTGGTACAGGCTGCCCTTGACAAGGCAGCTGCAGGCAGGACTACCATCGCAATTGCACATCGGCTCTCGACGATTCAAAATGCGGATCGGATGTGAGTGTTTTGTATATCTCATACTTTTTTCGACTCGTGCTCATCATTTTTACAGCTACTTTATTAAAGAAGGCACAGTTAGCGAGTCTGGTACCCACGATGAACTGATCGCGAGACGTGGAGACTATTACGAATACGTTCAATTGCAAGCCTTGACTAAAAAGTGATAATATTTACGCCATGGACCTAATGAGACGGGACACCCGGCTGGTAGATGTTGCATAGCACTTGGCTAGATCGACCATACATGAACACTAATTAATTATCTTTCTCATCCCTGTAAATCATCGACTCGTTTGCAATATCAATACCTTTAGAACCGCACTACTGAAATAGCTTCTTGTGAATAAACGAATGTGTGTCGGTATCACATTGTCGGAAAGTTGGGAAACTCATTATAAGTCACTCGCTTTATAACTCAATTTTAAGCGAGTTACAGGCCAGTATCGCCTTGTTATAGATTATTTTTATGGAACTTGAAGCTTGAAGTTTTCAATGCAATTCATTTCAGGTGTTGTTATGGGTTATGGTTAAAACTATGGAAATCACATAATTTAATAAAATTTGATTATAATGTCACTACCATCTATTCTGACATGACATTACCGCGCAGTCATTAGCATCAATGGTTAAATTTTAGAGCTGAAATAAAGGATTCTCTCTACCCAGATTCTGGCCGAGCTTTCAAAGCGTATGTGATCAGAACTTCCAACACATACCCCGGGCATAGGTAGTAGTACATATGCAACATAGTTCTAATTCAACCAGGCACCAGCACGTCCCCGTTCTCAATCCGCATTGGCCAGTCGAATCACCAGTGGCAACTGCGGCCCCGCAGCGGGGTTCGATGCCATCACAGGACGAGCAACAATCGACGACACGCGCATGATATCCTCCGCTGGCAGAGCCAACTCAAACTCGAACCCACGCACCAATGTGTATAAGAGGGCCTTGAGCCTGCACGGTAATAATCAGATAAATGAACTACCACACCGTCCCAGAGCAGTTTTCTTGTAGGCGAGACACGAAACGTGAGAGGTGTAAAAATAGATGATGCTCACTGGACGATGGCGAAGCGGTAGCCGATACATCCATGTGCGCCCGCAATGAACGTCACCAAGTGACCATAGACGCTCGGAAGTGCTTTCACAGCCTCTGGTAAATCCTCCCATCGCTCGGGCCTACAACACTCCTACAGTCAAGGATATATATGAGACATTATTGGCACGTACCTGAATTCATTAGCATCTTCTCCCCATATCTCTGTCGATCGATTCAACAGTTGAATTGGGACAGACACCAAATCGCCTTTGGATATCCTTCCGTACCATCAGAGAATCAGCCATTCCCATCACATGCTGCACATAGTTTTGTGTGACTATATCGTACCGTACAGTGCTCCGTAAAACCCCGTGTTTGTCCGTAAATGGCTTTTGCAACGGGATCTCCGCATCGTGCATCGCGACGCGCAGAAAGGGTGACACCGGGGCATAGAGGCGCAGAGCCTCGCGGACGACGGCCTCGAGGTACGGGAGCGCGTTCAGCTGCTCCATGGTTGGAAAATCGGTCGGACAGGTGCGCAATTCGGCACGGAGCTTGACTTGGACCATAGGATGGCAGCAGAGCCCAAATAGCGACCAGGTGATGGCGGTGCTGCAATAAAGACCGTCGACTACTTGTAGAATTGTGAAGCATGGGTAAGATCCTTACCTCGTCGTTTCATGTCCAGCAATTAGGAATGCAGGTATCTCTGGAATGTACGTCGTCATCCGTGAGTCCAAGCAAAAGGCGGGACATGATAAAGGGGAAAGTAGTCGCTCACGCGCTAGGATCTCTGAGTCGCTCATCCGCATGCTCTCCGACACATCAGAAGCAATATTCGACTTGATAAGCAAGCTAAGGAGGTCTTGGCCTGGCACATTCTGCTTTTCAACTGTACCAGATCCATCGGCACTGCACTCAGCAAGCACAGCGTTCTTCTTGTTCTGGATCAGCTGCGATCCGATGCGCTGAATGGTTTCGAAAGAGCGATTCATGGCATAAGAACGATGGGTGGGCTGCACAAGAGAAACCCCGAGTCATGTTTACTTTCCCTCCCCCAAAAAGCACCGGATTACTCACGATAGGGCGAAGGATTGGAAAAAAGAGTTGGAGAGCCGTGAAGATAGCGTTGCGCGTGGCGACCTTTGAGATAGTGTGGATGGCCTCATATAGCTCATTCTTCTCCTCATCCAGTGGATGTAAAGAGTCGAAGGTGTAACCAAATCCTACGCATGGTATAAAATGGACAATCAGAGACAGAAAATAAAAGCAGCCGAGAGCGACCTACCTGTGAGTCCAATGATATCCAGCGTGACCCTGTTAAACCACGCATATGCATCCAGATTCAACTTTCCGTCCTTTCGAGATGATTTGGAGAGGAGGTCCACCCAAATCTCGCGAAGCTGTAGGAGCGTCGTTTGAATAGCCGAATGCTTAGCGGTAATCAAAGACACACCTCTAATGACTTTTGGAGAAAAGTCGTTGTGAACTTGCGCACTTGAATGAGACTAAATGCAGGATTCTGGAAATGGAACACGGGCAGAAAAAATTTGAGACTTCTTCAGCAGTTAGTCATCAGCGCTTACCATAACCCTGCGCTGTAGATTCGTAGGTCATGGTCATGAGAGCTACTTAAACAGGTAGATGCATGCAATTTACCTGCTTCTTGTGCTGTGACCCTGATGCAGCATGGCAAACTTGGAGTATCTGGAGCTCTCTAGGCGCCAGGAACGTACCTTGAACAAATAGTACCCCTGACATGAAACGTCAAGGTACGTCGAGCCCAACCGGGAGTGTGATACATACCTCTACTAGTGACAGTACCGAGGCTGAATCGTATGATCTCAGACTTCTGGAAGGTGTCGCTATTCTGTAAAATATAAGATACCGCGACGGGATCGACCGTCAGGAGTTTCGGAGTCTGCGGATCATAAAGGAAGTTGCACGATTTCAACGAGGTAGAAGTAACTGGGTGAGGACAACGACGACAACAACAGAGAGCAAGGGCAAAGAGACGGACCGCAAGACCAGAATAGTACATGAGTACATGACCATACGTCCGAACCCACTCCTCCTGTAAACACATCGAATCTGGCTCGCGCACGTCGACGAAGTTGCCCTTGAACCAGTGCGCCTTTTTGGGTCCCGGAAGGTTCTGCAGGGGAGAGCGATACGCGGCAATACGGCGGCGCATGAAAACATACAGCACGAATGCTGCGGACACTCCGAGCAACGCCAGCACCACGACGAAAAGGGAGAGAGTGACCGGGATGACCAGATCGAAGGATCGACCACCCCCCGTTCGTAATGCTGCAAAGCTGTAGCCGCCAGTGGGACGCATGATCAATTGGTTGCGCGCTGGACGTCGAGTTCAAAATTGTATGGTGGACACGAGGGGCTTTCTATGAGTTATGGTGTCCTAGCACAGCAACGTGTCATGTCGTACACATTTATAACAAGAAGGACAGAAACGCCGAGGAACTGCGATACTCCCAGTGTCGTATTCCGCTGTTGGATGCACCCCGATTGTGCGCTGTGCCATGTTCGTTTGTGCCGAATCCTCCGGCCCGGACGAGTTGTACCGATTATCAGCCGTCGGCTCCACCTAGCAGTACCTTCCGATGGGGGTGAGTGAGTACTACAGCAGCAGGGAACACCAAAACATTCGCACTACTCAAATTTCGGTCTACTTTCGCACGATTGGAATTAATCAAGCTGTTCTCAACGCAATCTCGCTTATAGTTAAGGAGACGCACGAGTAACTAACTGAAGCATCCATGAGTCGGAGGAGGCCGAAGGAGGGTTGAGGCCCAATTGCAAGGCCACGCGTAGAAGTTTACGGAGTTGCGGCCGCCGTCTTATTTCGCTTCCGTCCTTTCTCGATCGAAGCATTGCCAACTAAGCAAACACGAGCGCATAGCGAAACCGCGTGGTTTCCAGTCCGAATTCGATCTCATGAGAACAAAAAGTCGCCCAACGGAACAGTATTGGCTTCTTGATCAGAACCATGTTCGAGTTTTGCCGCAACGCAACAGCGGCAGCGCGGCAAGGGAAGGGTCGCTGACTCAGCCATTATGAAAATAGACGAGTAATCTGTAATCAGGGTCCCCCATTTTCTCACCACGCACATCCCGAGCCGAGGTGTCCAGAGGTCGAGCCTCTTCAATTTTTAGTTTCACTCCTTTGTTGAAAATTTGTTTTATGCATATGAGAGGTAGGAGCCACCATTCAAGTCGCGAACATAGGTCTGACCCGCAAGTGGTCACTACAGAAGAACCGTAGGAGGACTGGCATTGAAAAGACTCGTTAAAGATAAAGTTGATCATTGAAGATATACGTTTTGATCAGAATAACCTAAAGTGGGACCATGCGGCCCACTATGACCTTTTTCCGAAGAGTGTGGGTTCATCGCCCGAATGGAGCCCGGGTCGGGCCTAGATTTATAAGGACTCGATGCGTCACTGAGATTCCCTTCGAGCAGCCTCGTCACTCCATCAGACCCCAATTCTATTTGCATCCCTCCACGAGTATGAGTTTCTGCAAAGACTGCACTAGCGGTATGAATCCATTCTGGTCTCGACGTTCATGAAGCATTGGCTATATGACTCTTCGCAGGCGCTCGTCATGAGGGCACGCCCGAAGGTAGATTCATGCATCCTTATCTTATCTTTTTTCGTGTTTTAAGATGCAAACGCTCCTGCTACCCAAGGGACGTATGAAGAGATCAACGGCATCAGGACTTACGTTGCTACGCCTCAAACTGATTACCCGAGAGATAGGGCTGTCATCTTCATCACCGATGTCTACGGCCTCGAACTCAATAATAACCGGGTACGCCGTCCCAGGTCCCCTCCCCTGCAAACCGGTCATCACACTAACCATATCTCAGCTCCTTCCTGACGACTTTGCTCGTAACGGCTTCAGAGTCTATGCCCCAGACCTCTTCGAAGGCGATCCCGTCCCTGAAGACGGTTTAAATCCTGTGCGTCATTCCATGTCAACTACATGTCCACTTATAAACCGTATACGTCAGGGATCAAATTTCAGTCTCCAGGCTTGGATCCCTAATCACTCTGCTCAACATACTGGGCAGCGCGTGCGCAGGCTCATCGAAGGTCTCAAAGAGCAGGGTATAACCACGTATGGTGCTACGGGTTATTGCTACGGTGGTACGAAACTTGCTCTTGGGTGCACCGCGAGTGCTGAGGCCATCTGCGTTTGTTACAGCTCGCATCGTCTTTGATCTTGCTTTCGACAACGTCATTCAGGCGGCAGTCGTTTGTCATCCGTCCCTTCTCAAACCTGATGATTTGAATGTGCGTCATCGGTAGACACCATCCTCACATACCTGCTGAGCAGGCAGTCGCAACGCAGACCTACACCGCGAGCAGCAGCGCTGCTCTCTTGATCAACAGCTGCGAGTTCGATGACGCATTTCCAGCGTCATTCGAAACAGCGGACGAGAGATTTGCCAATTTTACACCGGGATACCGCCGTGCTCACTTTGATGGTGTCCACCATGGATTTGCTTCTCGCGGTGACCTGGTACGTCCCTATACATTCTTATTCGGCCATCCGGATCTACATGCAATTTCATGGCACAGACAAACCCCACGGTAAAGGCTGCCAGGGAAGGGGCATTCAGGGAAGCTGTGGAATGGTTTATCAAGTATTTGTAGAAAGAAGCGAGAAGCGAGGTTTGTCCCCCCGGATAGTGGTAACTAGTGCATAGGCCTTCCCCGAAAGCAGTATCGTGAATGTGTACGAAGTAGTGCCATATATTGTTGTAGTTGAAAAGTTCTTGACATGTATGTACCCGTTGTGTTCGAATAAGATTATGGGCCGTGGCACACTACAAACCAATATTCAAACGTGCTTTAACTTATCTAGCCATCGAGTAGTCATGTACTTGCCGGCTCATGGTGCGTGTGCTGTGCGATTCGATGCACATTCGCTCGTGTTGGTCGCTTCGACATCCAAAAAAGGCACTCTCATGTTAGTAATTGTGAGAATGGAGCTGAACGTAGTATCATAGAACTTTCATGCTCGTCTCGAAACAGCAGTAGTATGACCTCCGGGACCATGTACAGATCAACTTTTCAATCCAGATAAAAACTCGAGTACTTACCGTATCGGCTACCCAATCACCACATCACCCCCCACAATATGTCCCTCACAAATCACTTCTTCGACGATACGTCCAACGGCCTCGCTGCCCTCGATCGCTTCTTCAATGATCCGTTTGACACACGAGAGTTGCCCCGAGTCCAGGAGGTGAACACATTGAGTCCAAGGTGAGTTTCCAACGCTCGACTGTACCGGAGACGACACGCTCATTATGACTGTAGGGTGGACGTTCATTACAACAAGGCCACGAATAACGTCAACCTTGCATTCGATCTTCCCGGCCTACAGGAGGATGTTTCAGTCGATGTCCATAACAACGCCCTCACCGTGTCTGGGCATCTTCGGAGTGCAACAGAGGTGGCTATGTCGTCTGTGAACCTGCTACGGAAAGTTAATGATGAGCATTTCGCTACCTCAGGGCCTCAAGACGTGCTTTTAGATGTGCTGTTCACAGCGGAAGTACTTATGACTTAACGCGCAGAACGAGGACATCAAAGCATCGATGACAAATGGGGCCTTGATGATTGTCTTCCCGAAGTCAACGCCAGATACAGGACCAAAAGTCATTATTTCTTGAGGGTCCATGTAGTATAACAAAGTTTGCATATGATCGACACGGGTGTCATACACAAACTTTGCTGTACTTCATAGACGCATGCATCGAGATGGCAAGAATTGTGGAGACAGAATTATCGCTGAACGCTGAAAATTTTCATTACGGTAATTAAAATTTTAATTGGAATATTTCATCATTACTAATATGTAACGATAAATGGCATAATGTTGAGATTGTCATCCCCACCCCAGTTATTTTTTTTTTTGCACGAAAACTTCGCCCAACTCTTCATAAAGCAAAGCCCCGACACGGAATCGCGCTAATGCAAGGGTTGTTGCGTGTATCGACGAGCAAGGTAGGAGTCACGAGGGGCTTAGGCTTCAGCGAAAAACTGTGTTCAAGTAAGTGCCTTACTAGTACCTTGCTTCGGAACCTGCTCGTTCTTACCTTTCGTCACGGTATACGTTAGTGTATATGCGTTAATCAGTTAGGAAGACAGACCGTGACAGCACCCGGGCTCACATGCCAAATGCCGGCCAATGAAGAAGAGGGTGGCAACGGATCGGACTCACGGTCCTTTGGCCTGATAGAGGGTCCCTGACTATGCCCTTATTCTCCCTTTGCATGACACTGGCAGATGACGGATACGCGTGGACAAAATCAAGAACTGCCAGACCCCATCCCTTTCTTCTCCCTGTGATCTCCTTCCCCCCATAAGTCACAATTTCCAGGTGCCGTAGATGTCCGTCTTTACACTAGTGAATAGCGCAAGTGATGGTGGCTATTTCATGGCACCGAGCAGGACTTCGATGGGGTGGTGAGTTGGCTCTTTTCTCACCGGTCATCGAGTCACGAAACAGGACCTAGGCGAGGGCTTCCTCGTGACTTGGCCCGAGAGATGGAGGATGTGCGACGCAAGGGCGAGGAGGTAGAGGACGTCTCCATCGGACTCGATGGCGACTGGTTCCTTCGTACCAACGCACGACACTGTAAGTCCCCTTCCCATGGCGCTTATCGTTCTCCGTCAGCCCTTGATTTAAAAAAAAAAATTGATGGACGCCCACAGCATGCAAAACAGAATTTGACAGCGTAAATATGGCCTCGAACGTGGAGCTATTCGTACAACTCCTCCAAAATGCTGGCCTCAGCTTGGATCAATATGCCATCCAATTCTTTAATTTCATGCCTGATCCGACGGGCTACGTCACTGTGCTACACAAGACGGACGGCTCGCTCACTAGGTGCCTCTGGCACAATGTTCCCCGAGAGCTCGACATTGTCCTAGAACGCGAGGGAGCAAACGGCGTCCGTCATGTGGCCGTGGGTAAGAACGGCGCCTACGTCGTCCTCCTGAACACGGGCGTCGTGTGGTGGGCTGGGGTCCCTGATGCGTTGCACCGACTATTGGAAAACGCCGAAAAGAGGCGCCGTCGTGTGACTGTAAGTGCCCCATCCTTTTAAGGTGATGGATGAGAGTCGCATTGACCGAAACTTCCCAGACGGTATCGCTCTCTCTGATCTCGGACAGATGGTATTTCATCGAGTTCGCAGACGGCGCCACGAAATTCTTCCTCCCTCCGGTCTGGCATGATTCTATTAACAAAATCACTGCACAAGCTGCCCGTGTTCAGGTACCGAAGATATCCACCTCATACAGTCGGGGGCCTTCTCCTTCTCCTTCGCCCTTGCGCCGGGCCCCACAGCATCATGCCCAATTCGGGTCGTTCAATCCCGCCGATCTGCATAGTCGGCCCAATCCAAGCTACCCTCCTGTCGTAGCCAACCCGTACCCCGTGCCTATTCTCACTGGCATGCCGCCACAGCCGCCGCCCGTATACAACTTTACGAATGTGTACAACAACCCGATACCACAACTTCCACAGCAGCAACAGCAGCCGTTGACCCTGCAAGACTACAATGGCAGCCATACGATACTTGGTGGCATAATGAAGATAGCGGGTGGGGCGTTGAACCGAATGAACTCGACACCAACATTTCCCGGAACTGGCGGATTTGACCCGGGATCAATATTAGGACTGACACCGACATCATTTCCCGGCACTGGTGGATTTGACCCAGGAACAATATTAGGACTGACACCGACATTTCCTGACACTAGCGGAATTGACCTAGGAACAATGTTCGGAGGCTTCTGATTCGGTTGTCGGTGTGATACTGGTATGAGCTTTTTAAATTTGGTTTGGTTTTTATGATGTGTTTGGGTATCAGGTCAAGGTCTGTTTATTTTATACCACATTTTTCCTACCAAGGTCTCGGTGCTCTATACCCCTAGTTGAGAGGAAATGCATCAGATTGAAATGCTATGGCGCATCTGTACATATCAGACAGACTATTGACAAACTTCGATATCTCGCTACTTCCTTTCTGTCTTCTAGTTGATTCCCTTCTTCGCCTCAGCGTCGTATTTATACAAGACTTGGTTGTTATAAGATAGTGAAACAGAGGCTATCGTCAAGTTTCATATAGTGAGGATAGACAGTAGACGATAGACAGTAGACGGAAGCGAATTAAGCGATTACATTGGATGACCTCAGGCCGGAGAGTCTTCTTCAATCGACATTTATTCGCCGATGCATCGATAGCCAAGTCACTCAGGCCTTCCACTTTCGAACTCAATTTCCCCCCTCAAACTCGTATTTCAATGTCGAGACGGATTCACTTTCTGTCTACTGATATACCAATGGTAGACAAGTACAGTGTGACTGATGGTGGACCACAGCGACAAGCCGTGGCTTTATGATAGGCTATCTGTCGGTCAGTAGAACGTGCTATGCCTGCAAGTCGTATTGTTCAGATCCGCTCAAGTTCCGGTACAGCATAGGCTACCAATTCGGGATGGTTGTGGGAGTGGGAGAAACCCTGAAACACGAGAACTGACATCTCGTGATCACGGTTGACGACCAGTGGGCGCTAATGCAAAGCTTGTTGCTACAGTAGTATCGACGAGCGAAGGTAAGAGTGCAGGGCTTAATCTTCAGTGGCCCGGGGATGGCAAACCACATTCAAGTTCGTGCCTTACCAGTACCTTGCCTCGGAACACTCTCGGAACTTGCTCGGCCTTACCCCTCGTTTACAATAGTGTATATGCGCCAATCGGTTAGCAAGAAGCAAGACATACAGCGCTCAGGCCCACACTGGCCAATGAAGAAGAGGGGGAAAATGGATCTCGGTCCTGTGCTGATTGGGCGTTCCTGAGTATGCCCTTATTCTCTCTTGGAATGACAGATGGCGGCGACAGCTACCGTGACCCGTGGACGAGATCAAGAGCTGCCAAACCCCATCCCTTTCTTCTCCCTAAGGTCCCATTCCCTCATAAGTCACAGTCTCCAGGTGCCGTAGATGTTCGTCTTTACACTAGTGAATAGCGCAAATGCTGGTGGCTATTACATCGCATCGAGCAAGACCTCTATGGGGTGGTGAGTCTACTCTTTTTCTCACCGGTCATCAGGTCACGAAACAGGACCTAGGCGAGGGCTTCCTCATGACTTGTCGAGAGAGATGGAGGACGTACGACGTAAGGGCGAGGAGGTAGAGCAGGTATCTATCGGACTCGATGGCGACTGGTTCCTTCGTACCAACGCACGACACTGTACGTCCCCTTCCCACGGCGTTCATCGTTCTCCGTCAGCCTTGGTCAAAAAAAAATTGATGGGTGTGCACAGCATGCAAACTAGAACACGACCGAAAGGGCATGACCTCGAACGTGGAGCAATTCGCACACCTCATCAAAAAGGCCGGCCTCAGCTTGGATAAATATGCCATCCAATTCTTTACTTTCGTGCCTGACCGGACGGGCTATGTCACTGTGGTGCACAAGACAGACGGCTCGCTCACTAGGTGCCTTTGGCACAACGTCCCCCGGCAGCTCGACGCGGTCTTAGAGCGCGAAGGAGTAAACGGCGTCCGTCATGTGGCCGTGGGTATGAACGGCGCCTACGTCGTCCTCCTGAACACGGGCGACATGTGGTGGGCCGGTGTCCCCGATTCGTTAAACCGACTATTAGTCGACGCCGAAAAGAAGCGCCGTCGTGTGGTTGTAAGTGTTTCGTCCTTTTAAGCCGATAGACGAGAGTCGCATTGACTGATGACCTACGGTTCATCCTCCAACTTTCCAGACGGTGTCGCTCTCTCTGATTTCGGACAACTGGTATTTCATCGAGTTCGCAGACGGCGCCACAAAATTTTTCCTCCCTCAGGCCTGGCATGAATCTATCAACAAATTCACCGCGCAAGCTTTGCGCTCTCAGACCCCGAGGATGTCCACCTCGTACAATCGGAGGCCTTCGCCTTCTCCGTCGCGCCAGGCTCCACGACAACAACCTCAAGGTCAATTCGGGTCGTTCAACCCGGCCGGCCAGTATAGTCGGCCCTATCCAAGTTACACACCTTTCGCAGCCAACCCATACCTCGCGTCTGTTTTCACTGGCATGCCGCCTCCGCCGCCTGTGTACAACATTACGCATGTATACAACCAGATGCCACAACCACAGCAGAAGACGTCGAGCTTGCAGGACTACAACGGCATGTTTACGCTACTTGGTGGCGCACTGAAGTTAGCGGGTACGGTATTAGGACCGGCAATGCTCGGCACTGGTGGATTTGGCCTGTTTTCTTGATTGGTTTGGGTATCAGGTTAGATATTGCTGATTTTATAACCCATTTTTATTAGGGAAACTCTATACCCCGGTTGGCCGGGTCGAGGAAACGCATAAATTGAAATGCTAGAGACTGTATATATCATCAGAGGACTATTGACAAACTTCGATGTCTCGCTGCTTACTTTCGGTCTTTCCACTTGATTCCCTTCTTCATCTTGGTGTCATATTTAAATAAGAGATTGTTATAAGATAGCAAAGTCATCTACTACTACTTCAAGAGAAGTACGTCGGTATTGAAGATATCATATCCAAGTTAGATGATTGAGTCTCATTGAGGCGAACGAACATAACGATCGTGAAATTTCAAGTAGAGAGGATAAACAGTAAACGGAAGCGATACGTCGGATAACCTCAGACCGGAGAGTGAGTGTTCAATCAACATTGATTCGTCGACAGCCAATTCCTCAGGCTCTCCCACTTCTTCCTCCCTCAAACCCGTTTCAATGTCGAGACGGAGTCAAATGTACAACTCACGGGGTTCGGATCCAAACGGAAATCATCTGGCAAATGGATAGAATAGTATCAGTGAAAAGGCGGGAAACGAGACCAAATGTGTTAGTAGCCCAGCCCAAGAGACGTCAGTTGATGCGAAATAAAAGAGAAGAAATAAAAGGGAATCGGTGTCGCTGACCGTCATGAGAAATCCATCTACGGCTTACATAACAAACATTAGTCCAATCCATCGCTCCCGCTATCACACTGCTACCACCACCCCCACCATTCGCCTCGGCAAATGCACTGTTTCCACAAAATGGCAGGAAAATCCGGATATCGGATGTAATTTGTCTCCAGAACTATGCACTAGGCCTCTATCTCGCTGTCTGATAACGAACCTCGTATCGAAGACCTCCACATCAGAAAATGAACACTAAACGGTGGACGTGGCGAAGCGTACATTTCTATGCCAAATGCATCTCCGAGGGCGGCCTTAACTGCATATAGGTACGTTAGATTGGGCTTTGGGAGGACATTTCATTCGTAAAGTCTATACTGATTTGGAGGCAAAGCCGCAAAGAGCCGGCTAGAAGAGCGGAGCGGATGTGCTACAACATAACATACCCACTGGTAAAAGTAGTACAGAACAGAAAAATCATAAAACATATGTGAAGTCTCTATTTTGATGATCGGTCAAATCTAGAAACTCCTCTGATGGAGGATGTGTGACGCAAGGGCGAGGAGGTAGAGGAAGTCTCCATCAGACTCGATGGCGACTGGTTGACACTTCCTTCGTACCAACGCACGACACTGTATGCCCTCTTCCCATGGCGTTTATAGTTCTCTGTCAGCCCTTAATTTTAAAAAATTTGATGGACGCGCGCAGCATGCATGACAGAGCGGATATGGCCTCCAACATGGAATTATTCGTACACCTCCAAAAGGCTGGCCTCAGCTTGGGTCAACATGCCCATCCAATTCTTTACCTTTATGCCCGATCCGAACAGGCTATATCACTGTGCTACACAAGATGGACGGCTCGCTCACTAGGTGTCTTTGGCACAATATCCCTCGAGAGCTTGACATTGTCCTAGAACGCGAGGGAGTGAACGGCGCCTACGTCGTCCTCCTGAACACGGGCGTCGCCGTGCAGTGGGCCGGCGCCCCTGATCCGTTACACCGATTATTGGACGACGTCGAAAACAGGCGCTATGGTGTGGCTGTAAGTGCTTCATCCTTTTAAGACGACGATGAGAGCCGCATTGACCAATGATCTACGGCTTATCCTCCAACTCCCCAGACGGTGTCGCTCTCCCTGATCTCGGACAGCTGGTATTTCACCGAGTTTGCGCCACAGAATTTTTCCTCCCTCCGATCTGGCATCATGATTCTATCTACAAATTCAACACACAAGCTGTGCGGGTTCAGGCCGCGAGGATAGCCACCTCATACAAACGGGGGGCTTCTCCTTCTCCTCCACCCTTGCACCGGCCCCCACAACATCATGGTCAATTCGGGTCGTTCAACCCCACCGATGATCTACATAGTCGGCCCAATCCGAGCTATCCACCTGTCGTAGCCAACCCGTACTCAGTGCCTGTTTTCACTGGCATGCCGCCACAGCCAGCGCGGGTTTACAACATCACGAAAGTGTACAACAACCAGATTCCACAACTTGGATCACAGCAGCAGTGGCAGCTGTTGGCCCTGCAGGACTTCGACGGCAACCATACGATACTTGGTGGCATAATGAAGATAGTGGGTGCGGCATTAAACCGAATAAATTCGACACCGACATATCCCGGTACTGGCGGATTTGACCCGGGAACAGTATTAGGACTGACACCGACATCATTTCCCGGCACTGGTGGATTTGACCCAGGAACAGTATTCGGAGGCTTCTGATTCGGCTATCGGTGTGATACTGGTATGAGCTTTTTTACTGTAATTTGGTTTGGTTTTTATGATGTGTTTGGGTATCAGGTTAAGGTCTGTTGATTCTATAACATACTTTTACTACCAAATCCTCGGTGTTCTATACTCCTAGCTGAGAGGAAACGCATCAAATTGAAATGCTACGCGCATTTGTGCATATCAGACAGACTATTGACAAACTTCGATGTCTTGCTACTTACTTTCTGTCTTCTACTTGATTCCTTTCGTCGCCTCGGCGTCGTATTTATACAAGACTTGGTTGTTATAAGGTAGTGAAATTGAGGTTAACGAACGTAGCTATCGTCAAGTTTCAGATAATGAGGATAGACAGTAGACGGAAGCGAATCAAGCGGATGACATCAGCCCCGGGCCGGAGAGTTTTCTTCAATCGACCGATGCATCGATAACCAAGTCATTCAGGCCTTTCCACTTTCGAACTCAATTTCGCCCCTCAAACTCGTATTTCAATGTCGAGACGGGATTCACCTTCCATCTACTGATATACCAATAGAAGGCAAGTACAGTATGACTGACGGTGGACCACAGCGACAAGCTGAATGTACCTGTGTCTTCATGATAGGCGATCTGTTGGTCAATAGAGCGTGCTATGCGTAAAAGTCTTATTGTTCAGATCTGCTCAAGTTCCAATACAGAATGGGCTACAGATTCGGGGAGGCTATGGGAGAAACCCTGAAACACGAGAAATGACATGAATGACATCTCGTGATCAGCTGATGACCAGTGGGCGCTGATGCATAGCTTGTTGCCTGTATCTACGAGCAAGGTAGGAGTCCGACTCATGAGGCCTGAGGGTCGGGCCTCGTGCCGTTCCAGTACCTTGCCTCGGAACCTGCTCGGCCTTACTCTTCGTATACAGAAGTGTATATACGACAATCAGTTAGCGAGAGGCAAGACATACAGCGGCCAGGCTCACACTGCCCCGGGCCAATGAAGAAGAGGGTAGAAACGAATTTCAGTCCTACGCTGATCGCTCGTTCCTGAGTATGCCCTTATTCTTTCTTGGCAGTGTTGGAACGACAGGCAGCGGTGGCGGCCGTGCATCATGCCACATGCCAGTGACTGCTGCCAGCACAGGTTACTGCGAGTCTAGGATCTGAGCTAGCTTCAGTAGGATTTAGCAATCCCTGGTCATCCTACCGTAGTCACACTAGCTTGATGTTATTTTGTTGAGGTGGCAGTGACGGCTACTAGTACTAGTACTCGTGGATGAGATCAAGAGCTGCCACCCCCATCCTTTCCTTCTCCCTGTGATCTCGTTCCCCCATAAGTCACAGTTTCCGGGTACTGTAGATGGTCGTCTTTGCACTAGTGAACAGCGTAAAGGATGGTGGCGGCTATTACATTGCATCGAGTAGGACCTCGATGGGGTGGTGAGTCAGTTCTTTGTCACCGGTGACCAGGTCACGAAGCAGGACCTAGGAGAGGGCTTCCTCATGACTTGGCCCGAGAGATGGAGGTTGTGCGACATAAGGGCGAGGAGGTATGGGGGGTCTCCGTCGGATTAGATGGCGACTGGTTCCTTCGTACCAATGCACGATACTGTACGTCTCGTTCCCATGGGGTTCATCGTTCTCCGTCAGACCTTGGTCAAAAAGAAATTGATGGACGTGCACAGCATGCAAAACAGAATATGACAATGCAAATACCAAAGCCTCGACCGTGGAGCTATTCGCACAGCACATCCATGAGACTGGCCTCAGCTTGGATCAATATGACATCCAATCCTTTACCTTCATGCCCACTCAGAAAGGCTATGTTACTGTGGTGCACAAAGTGGACGGCTCGGTCACTAGGTGCCTTTGGTACAATGTCCCCCCCGGCCTCAACGCGGTTCTAGAACGCGAGGGAGTAAACGGCGTCCGTCATGTGGCCGTGGGTATGAACGGCGCATACGTCGTCCTTCTGAACACGGGCGCCATGCGGTGGGCTGGCGTTCCTGATCCCTTACACCAACTATTAGTCGACGCCGAAAATAGGCGCCGTGGTGTGGTTGTGGGTACACCATCCTTTTAAAGTGACAGGATAAAAGTCGCATTGACCGAAACTTCCCAGACGGTGTCGCTCTCACTGATCTGGGGCAGCTGGTATTTCATCGAGTTCGCAGACGGTGTTACAGCATTCTTCCTCTCTAACGACTGGCATGATTCCATCAACAAATTCACCGCGCAAGCTTCGGGCTTTCAGGCCCCTCAGATGTCCACGTCGTACAATCAGTGGCCTTCGCCTTCGCCCTTGCACCAGGCTCCACAACAACATCGAGGTCAATTCGGGTTGTTCAACCCGACCGATCTGTATAGTCGGCCCTATCCAAGTTGCACACCTTTCATAGCCAACCCACACCTCGCATCTGCTTTCGCTGCCATGCCACAGCCGGCGCCTATGTACCCATTGTACCGTGACAACATCACGAATGTGTATAACACCCTGATCCTACAACCACAGCAGCAACAGACGACGTCGAGCCTGGACTGCTTAAACGGTTTGTTTCGCCTACTTGGTGGTGTATTGAATATAGCGGGTAGTCCGCTAGTAGCACCAATACTTAGTGCAGTCGCTGGATTGAGTGGATTTCCAGTGGGGCCGTTTTCTTGATGGGTTTGGTGGCGGATCAAACCTGCCAGAAGTTGAGATAGTGGAGCACGAATGTGGCCACACTGCTCGCCAAGATCATAATATGAATCCTAATTTTTTCCACCCTTGGCGGGGTTCGTCCCCGCAAGTGTTTTCTGTGTTTTTTGAGCATGTGACGTATTGCTCAGTTTCGTTTCCTATAGTTACCTGATCAAATAGGCACTTTCTAGTATGTCCCGTTCTACTGCCACAACGCCCCACGGTACGGTACAAGTATCAGGTTCTCCTCTGCTTTGTCAAATGGCAGCTCGACATCTCGATTGGTATGTGTGATTGCATGTCCTCATTGTGCTTATTATATTGCCATTGTTCAGTCCTGTCTATGCTCCGGTGTTGTACTACCTGTTTCACCTTACTGGAATCGCTGATGCAATAACGTACTTGTAAAGATATAAAAGATGCTCGGTGCGACTCTCAAATGTGTCATCATCAATCCTGTGTTCTTGAATCCTCTCGCGTGCCATCTCCTCCGGAGCACCCAGAAACTTTTTTTTGTCCTCGCTCCTCTCAAAGTTCTCGCACTCTCCTTCCGAGTCCTTCGAACAGCTCTCGTGCGGTGGCTCGCAGCTCATAAACCTTCACAATTTGGGTATCAGATTAAAGATTGTTGACTTTATAACACAATGGTTACTACCAGAGAAAATCTAAGGACCACATGCTGAAGGTATCGAAGATATTTGGGGTGGCAGAGAGGGACATTATATACAAGTATTGTACCTGAACTTGTCTTGTCTGGTTTCGTAGGTAATGAGGAAAATGGGATCCAAACGGAAATCATTTGGCAAATGCATAGAATAGTTAGAGTTGATGACGAAGCAACGGGACCCTAACAGGGTGAGCGCAAACACAGAGTGAACGAGCAGGAGTGGGAATGTGCGATGGCCACCGAGCGTTGATGGCTATGCGACTAGAGCGGAGCGGGCAGGCATAGAGAGAGCACATGAGAGGGGGTTTCCGAGTCCAAAAACAAGATGACATTCTGCCTTGCGCACATCATGCTTAAATGGTCCACAAGTGAAACAGGGGCTCGGAGCACTATCAAGTGACTCTCGGCCAACAAAGGTGAGGTCTGTAAGTAACTGCGCTGACTTGTGTATGCATGAATAAAAGAGACATTTGCTGTATATTGTCGTCGTGAAGGTCAGAGTGAAAGGTATAGGCGCCCTGGTTGACTTCCAGGGTGCAAGGCGAGGCGACCTTAGAGTTGATGATGAAGCAATGGGACCCTAACAGGGTGAGTGCAAACATGGAGTGAATGAGCAAGAGTGGGAATGTGCGATGGTGTTAAGGCTGTAGCGGGCCTTGGACTAGAGAGCTTGCTGGAACGAGGTCAAGCGGACCCTAGCAAGCTATCAGAGGGAGAAGAGGGAGTATACACGCTCGCTCTTTGATCTCTGAGAACACAACTTCGTGTAGAGGAATAGATACAGAATATATCAATTCACAACTTCCGAAGTCTGCGCACTAATGATCAGAATAGATATGAGGGATAGACACCCGTGTATCTATGTCCAATCAGTAGAGGAGCTAGTGACGTGCTTGCTTAACGCTCAAGCTTAAGCGGTATACACCTGCGCCTTTAAGCAGGTAGACTAGGAGAGTCTTGAGGGAGCTGAGGATAGCGAGCGAAAGACTCTAGCACACAATTGATAAGAGGAGAGGGGATGGAACGTATGGCGATCCCTTATCCTCTGAGCAGACGGTGTGAAGAAGCTACAAGTTGGGAATTAAGTCGAGCTTAGGGCTCAACTTCGTATCAAGGCTTCTTTAAATACAGGAGGATCGTAATACTACTAGTATCGATCCTAGGGTCTGGTACAACGCTGGGACACTGCCCACAAGTACAGTACATATCAGGGACGAGTCAGAACGAGTCACAGACACAGCTTATAGTATAGGGATCCTCAGGCGATCCAGGGAGCCTCATGGGGACGTACCAATCTGTACAGTAGCCTGAACGGAACAGAATGCATATAGTAAAATTTACATAGCCTGTTCTTGAGAACGTACCAAGAGTCTGTCCGTGACAGATGGCCACCGAGCGTTGATGGCTATGTGACTAGAGCAGAGCAAGCAGGCGTAGAGAGAGCACACGAGAGGGGGTTTCCAAGTCCGAAAACAAGATGACATTTAGCCTTGTGCACATCGCGCTTAAATAGTCCGCAAGTGAAACAGGGGCTTGGAGCACTATCAAGTGACTCTCAGCCAATGAAGGTGAAGTCCATAAGTAACTGCGCTGACTTGTATACGCACGAATAAAAGTGACATTTGCTGTATATCGTCATCGTGAAGGTCGGAGTGAAAGGTATAGGCGCCCTGGTTGACTTCCAGGGCGCGAGGCGAGGCGACCTGGCCCTCAATGCGTGGCCAAGGCGGTGTGATCTGTCACCTGCCTAAGTCGCAGAGATTAGATGATCAATCAGTAAAGTAATCAATAAGTCAAATGGGCCTCATAGGGCAATAAGAAAATGAATGTATGATCATGGGCCCACACCCATGCAAGCCCTGGTGTCCTTCCGCACCTGAGACCTCTGATGAAGGTGGCCCTGTCCCGATCCTACTCCCTAGCGTGAGTCTGGCTCGAGTGCTGGTCCTCCTCACTCTCGTCCAGAGCCCCTGACCCACCTGACCCATCAGATTTCATCAGACCTGGCCCTCAATATGTGGCCAAGGCGGTGTGATTTGTCACCTGCCTAGGTCGTAAAGATTAGATGATTGGTCAGTAAAGTAATCAATAAATCAAATGGGCCTCATAGGGCGATAAGAAAGTGAATGCATAACCGTGGGCCCACACCCATGCGAGCCCTAGTATCCTTCCGCACCTGAGACCTCCGCTGAGGGCATGCAACGCTTGCAAGAGCGTCAAGGCTCGACTTGAGCAATGAAGAGGGTTCTTTGGAGCTCTGAGTGTTTTAACTGTAGAAAATGGGCGCACATCGAGTTGTGTGCCATTATAATAGATTTACTTTGTGTTGCCACTTAATGGCTTTATCATCACTCTTTGGGACTTAGTGGTAGTTAATTATTTACTATTTGGTACTATTTGGTAGTGACTGCCATGTCATACAGTAGGTAGTTGACATTGTGTTCCTCAGTTGCTGTACTCACTGGTACACCTGAGGTATGTTCCCTATATCCTTAATACACAGTTGCTGTACTCACTGGTACACCTGAGATCCTTCCTGTGCGACGCGTACTCGTTTCTGACTCAATATAACCTTCTGGTTTATCTACAGGTTATGGGCCCTGAATTGCTCTGAACCACCCTGTTTTTATTGCTGCAACGGAAACTCAAGTACAATGTCTGCTACTTCTATGGACTGCATCCCTATCCCTGTTCCCCACCTCCTTTCCAATGGTGCCAACTGGTCCGTATTCGCCGCGCGCTTCCGAGAAGCCACACAGGTTGCCCAGTGTTGGGGCCACTTCGATGGCACGAGCGCGCGCCCCATTCCAAAAGTTGTTGACGCGCCGACGAAGGAGGAGGATGAGGCCTTGGAGGCCTGGGACCATGAGGATATAGTCGCTGGTTATTTGCTGTCCCAGAGACTTCCGGACTTGACGCTGCTCCGACTGAGCGCATGCCCAACTGCGAGGGCGCGCTGGGAGCACCTATCCGAGAAGTATGCTGCCAAAGCAAGTCAGCAAGAGCAGCGGACACAAAGGAGAAAAGAACAACTCACCGTGGAAGGCCGGCGAGACGAAGCCATGGCCATCAAATCCGAGAACGGAAGGAGGCGACGCAGAGGAAAATGCCACCACTGCGGAGAGGAGGGCCATCGAGCCCGTGCGTGTCGCGCCCTGGAGGGATCGGCGACAGCCTCTGCCGCACAAGCAACGTCGGGTGCAACAGCGCAGCCCGAGTTACGACCCCTGGTCACTGTCCACACCGAGTCCGATGTTGTCCTCGAGGGGGGAGCATCTGGTTGGCCGAGGAAGGGGCCACTCGCGCGCACGATGGCGACGCAGAGTGGGGCCTGCCTCGAGGCCACATAGGACTCTCAAGCCCCTGGGTTCACGCGCAAACGGTCGCCGCGGAACCGGACCCGATCCTCGCTGAGGAGGACCCTCAAGAGGAAGTCGCTCACGCAGCAGTTGTCACTGCGGAGCCGGACTTACTGGTGGACAAGCCACATGTCCTCGATGATGTCGCTCACGCGCAAACGGTGGACGCGGAGCCGGACTGGTCATGGGGCAAGCTTGACCCCTCGAATGAAGACACCCTCGCGCATCTTGTGGGCGCGAGGCCGGAGGTCTTGAATAACAAAACACAATTCTTGATGGAGACGGAGGACGATTGGTTGCTGGAAGAGATGGAAGAGGAAGAGGCCGCCGGGAAGACTACCAGCGTCGAGGAGGACGAGGATCCTCGCGTCGAGCTGCAAGGATCCGGGGTCAGCTGCCTTGCCACTCAAGGGGAAGCCAAGTCCCTTACCTTTTCGTCACCGCCGTCACTGATTCTTCCCGAGGCTGCTTGGACGCAGCGCTCGCCGGTTGTCAACACAGGGACACCGGCTGATCCACGAACAGAGGGCCGCGCACATTCGGCGCCGCCACCATTTGACCCGCCGCCGCCAGAGGAGGCCGCGGAACCCCCAGACAAGCTCGAGCCCGAGCAGATCCGCCCCACTGATGTGAGAGGGCCGACGGACTCGCTCCAGGGCAAGCACTCGCAGCGCGCGACGTGGCACATAGGCCAGTCGCAGGCGCGTGCACCAGAGGGCAAGGTGCCCCTCGGAATCGCACACGGGCGGCCGCCCGACATCCCCGATCTGAATCCGAAAGGCTCCGTCATTCCGGAGCAAGAAATCGTTGTCCCGAAGGCTCCCGTCCGCGCATGCCAGGCGCGGAGGCCTGTCGTTGACGAGAGGGAGCGCGCGCGTCCTGACCTGTGGCCCAGCCCGGGTATTGAAACCGCCGACTCGGACGCCTGTACAAGAGCGTCAGTACTGCTCGAGGGGGAGGAAAAATATGGCTTACCATTCAAAGGGTGCGAGCAGTATGCCGCCCCTTGTACCCCTCAAAATCACTCCTTGTTTCTTGTTATTCCGTCCCCGCCTGTAGCTGTTGCGCGCGAGGTTCCGTGTGGCAGAAGATGCGCCACTGAAAGCCCCGATCTTGAAGTCTGGAAGCCGCCTGATCGTGCCGCCGAAGACCTAGACAAATCAGGGGGAGTGTCGTCAGCGCCGGGAGACTTACCTGTCCTCCCAGAAGATCTTGCCACTCATGGACTTGCCGGCGCGATTGCGAGTATCGAGGCCAAGGCAAGCAAACCTGCACGCACTGACACGCAGGAGTCAGGGGGAGTGCCGCCGACCGCGAAGGTCGCACCCATCTCCACCAAGAGTCCCGCCGGCGCCGTACTCATTGGCGCAGCTGAGAAAGCTGCAGCCGCCGAGCCCGAGGCGTTGGAACCCTGGGCAGAGGGCATGGCGCGGCGCGATCCCGACATGACGCCACAAGGCCACTCGACCAAGGGCAAGCGCGTGCTCGAGGCACGGCCGCCACAAGGTGAAGCGAGCGCGCATGGGCGTGCATGGGACACGGCGCCGCGAGGCAACCCTACCGAGGGTGGGCCTGCGCATGGTGTGGCACGGCGATCCGACTCGACAGAAGGCGAGCGCATATTCGAGGCGCTGCTGAAAGGGTCCCCGGTTGGCTGCGATACAGCACACGGGCACGAGCGCGCAACCGAGCGCGACTTGCCAACACGAGAGGGTGAGCGCACGCGCAGCATGGCGTGGCGACTCCACCCGAACAAGCGAAAGCACGTGCACAAGGCACTGCCGCTGCGAGTGGGACCGATCAGGCGCGAAGGCAAGGGCCTGTCGACGCCGCGAGAGGACGCGGAGGACCCGCACTGGCCACTGGCACGGCCGTCGAGAGTGGGCGCGAGCGAGCGCACTCTGCCACCACGAGACACGCCGCCGGAGCGCGCGTCGACCACTTCAGAGGCAAGGGGCACTTGCCAGCCCAAAAGGAAGCCGCCGTGGGAGGCGGTACACGAGTCGTCGAGGCCTTTTGAGGCCAGAGGAGCGGACACGCCGGGCATGCTTGATTGCCCAACAAGAGATACCTGGCCACTCGAAAAACAAGTCAGTCGAGTGGCACCTTCAGCAATACTGGCCACTTACCTTTGCCTGGGGTCCCTGTGGTCTCGGATTACCGGTTGCTGCCGTCGCCGTCGTCGTTTTGGGGCCGAGCGCGGGCCTATCGAGTTGCGAAGAAGGGCCACAACGAGCGACAAGGAGGACGCGCGGCCTACCGAGGCCGTCACACGTCGTCACACGCGGCGTCACGCGCGCCCGAGTCGAGCGCGCTGGCCACAAACCCTCGAATTTCTCGAATAAAACATCGCGCGGCCCACCTTTTCCATTCAAAACATTTCTGGTCATCCCCTGGACAGTCTGCGAAATGAGGGGGAGTGTAGAAAATGGGCGCACATCGAGTTGTGTGCCATTATAATAGATTTACTTTGTGTTGCCACTTAATGGCTTTATCATCACTCTTTGGGACTTAGTGGTAGTTAATTATTTACTATTTGGTACTATTTGGTAGTGACTGCCATGTCATACAGTAGGTAGTTGACATTGTGTTCCTCAGTTGCTGTACTCACTGGTACACCTGAGGTATGTTCCCTATATCCTTAATACACAGTTGCTGTACTCACTGGTACACCTGAGATCCTTCCTGTGCGACGCGTACTCGTTTCTGACTCAATATAACCTTCTGGTTTATCTACATTAACTCTACAGGCAAGTTCGCTAGTCGTCTGGTTCAAGTTCTATCTTGTTCTGGGGACTCGGTCCCTCACGACTACGAACGAGGCTGCCTTGTTTCCTCTAGACTCGTAACCGTCCTCCTAGGGTTGACTCCCTTTGAGGAATAGATGTTCAAGGAGATGAGAAAGTTCTTGAAGTAGATGAGGCTTCTTAGTGACGCAGTCAAGATCTGAGTTCTCAAGGAAGTGTAGGAATCGACTTCCAAGTGAACTTGAAGGTGAGGGGACTAGATTGCGATACAAGCCAAGTCAGACTTAGGGTACATAGTAGCTACTGGGCGTCCTTATATACCTAGAGAGTCCCCTATAATTAGACCTACTAGTACTGAGTCAAAGCATACTGTAGGTATCAGTATGAGTCACGTGTGCCACAACTGTAAGTACCGATCCTAGGAATGAGTCACCTGAGCCTGAGTCACGAGTATGAGTCACCTGAGTATGAGTCACACGGGAAGGGCATCAGCCACTACTAGTACACGACATAAGCAAGAATAGGTAAGCAGAAAAAGGAAAAATAGGGTCATAACAGGGCAGCCCCATCCCGATCCTACTCCCTAGTGCGAGTCTGGCTTGAGTGCCGGTCTTCCTCACTCTCGTCTGGAGCCCCTGGCCCGCCTGACCCATCAGATTTCATCAATAGTATCAGTGAAAAGGCAGGAAACGAGACCGAACGTGTTAGTAGCCCAAGAGACGTCAATCGATGCAAAAGAAAAGAGAAGAAAATAAAGGGAATCGGTGTCGCTGACTGTCAAGTGAAATCCATTTCTACGGCTTACATAACAAACATTAATCCAATCCATCGCTCCCGCTACCACCACCATTCGCCGCGGCAAATGCACCGTTCCCACAAAATGGCAGGAAAATCCGGATGTCGGATGTAATGTATCTCCAGAACTATGCACTAGGCCTCTATCTCGCCGTCTGATAACGAACCTCGTATCGAAGACCTTCGCATCAGAAAATGAACACTAAACGGTGGAGGCGGCGAAGCGTACATTTCTATGCCAAAGGCATCTCCGAGGGCGGCCTTAACTGCAGATAGGTACATTAGATTTGGGTTTGGGAGGACATGTCATTCGTAAAGTCTATACTGATTTGGAGGCAAAGAGCCGGCTAGAAGAGCGGATGTGCTACAACATAACATACCCCGCGCTTATATCTTGATCCTTCTCACGGACGCGCAAGTCGTCACATCTCCTACATGGATGGCCACTAGCTTAGCATGCAGTTGACCAGTCAAATAATCAAAAACTCTATACGATCCGTGCACGGTAACAGTAGTCCAGAACAGGAAAACCATAAAACATATCTGAAGTCTCTATTTTGACGATCGGTCAAATCTAGAAGCACCTCTTTTCTCACCAGTCATCGGGTCACGAAACAGGACCTAGGCTAGAACTTCCTCATGACTTGGCCCGAGAGATGAACGATGTGAGACACAAGGGCGATGAAGTAGGAGGAGGTCTCCATCGGACTCGATGGCGACTGATTCCTTAGTACCAACGCACGACACTGTACGTCCCCTTCCCATGATGCTTATCGTTACCCGTCAGCCCCTTGATTTAAAATTTTTGATGGACGCACGCAGCATGCAAAACAGAACACGACAGAGCAGATATGGCCTCGAACATGGAGCTATTCGTACTCCTCTTCCAAGAGGCTGACCTCAGCTTGGATCAGTATGCCATCCAATTCTTTACTTTCATGCCTGACCAGAAGGGCTACATCACTGCTACATCACAATGTCCCCCGAGAGCTCGACATTGTCCTAGAACGCGAGGGAGTAAGCGGTGTCCGTCATGTGGCCGTGGGCATGAACTGCGCCTACGTCGTCCTCCTGAACACGGGCATCGTGCGGTGGGCCGGCGCCCCTGATTCGTTTCACCGACTTTTGGACGACGCCGAAAAGAAGCGCCGTCGTGTGGCTGTAAGTGCTTCATCCTTTTAAGGCGACGGATGAGAGCCGCATTGACCGATGATCTACGGTTCATCCTTCAACCTCCCAGATGGTGTCATTCTCTCTGATCTCGGACAGTTGGTATTTCATCGAGTACGCAGACGATGCCACGGAATTCTTCCTCCCTCCGATCTGGCATGATTCGTTCTACCAATTCATCACACAAGCTATGCGGGCTCAGGCCCCGAGGATGGTCACCTCATACAAACGGAGGCCTTCTCCTTCGCCCTTGCACGGCACCCCACAACACCATGGCCAATTCGGGTCGTTCAACCCGGCCGGTCTGCATAGCCGGCCCAATCCAAGCTACCCACCTGTCGTAGCCAACCCGTACACCGTGCCTGTTTTCACTGGCATGCCGCCACAGCCTGCACCGGCTTACAACATCACGAATGTGTACAACAACTAGATTCTACAACTTAGACCATAGCAGCAGCTGATGAAATCCGAGGAAAACGGAGATCCAGGGTCAACTCAGGCGGACAAGGAGAAGGGGCGCTCGAGCCACGCTCGCGCCAAACGAGTAGGATTTGGACGAGGCCGCGCTCAACGCTGGTCTCAGGTGCGGGGTGAAATCGGGGTCCGCATGGGGTGCGGGCCCATGGTCATTTGTTTCACTTTCTTATCGCCCTATGGGCACATTTTGTTTCACACTATCTAATTACTGACCGATTACTTAAGCTACACGGCGGAAGCAGGTGACCTATGAAAACACGAGGTACCCACGCTGTCAGACGGTCAGTGCGCCCTGAAACCGAACATTCAGGGCGCCTACATTTTCTCTCCATCGCGACGACCTTATGGACACAACATCGGACTCATATCGTGCATAGCTCACTTGCGCGATTACTTACCCTTTCATTTTCAATGCCCGAGAGTCGTTTAATAATGCTCCGAGGCCCTGTTAACTCGTGGCCTATATAAGCGCGATGTGCGCAAAGCTGAATGACATTCTGATTGACTCAGACGTCGCCCCCTCTTGTGTGCCTCCTGCCTGACTTTCACATCCCTCACACCACTCGTCTCCCCCTCTGCCAAGGTCCTCGACTCCCTCGCTCACTCGTTCTCACCTCAAACATCTGTGCTGACCCTTTAGGGCCGCCGCTGCTAAGTCACATCTCTCTTGAGCAGCGGCAGCCGTTGGCCCTGCAGGACTTCGACGGCAACCATACGATACTTGGTGGCATAATGAAGATAGTGGGTGCGGCATTGAACCGAATGAACTCGACACCGACATATCCCGGTACTGGCGGATTTGACCCGGGAACAGTATTAGGACTGACACCGACATTTCCTGACACTAGTGGATCTGACCTGGGAATAGTATTCGGAGGCTTCTGATTCGGTTGTCGGTGTGATACTGGTATGAGCTTTTTTACTGTAATTTGGTTTGGTTTTTATGATGTGTTTGGGTATCAGGTTAAGGTCTGTTGATTTTATAACACATTTTTACTACCAAGGTCTCGGTGCTCTATACCCCTAGTTGAGAGGAACTGCATCAGATGGAAATGCTATGGCGGTGCGATGCATATCAGACAGACTATTGACAAACTTCGATGCCTCGCTACTTACTTTCGGTCTTTTATTTGATTCCCTTCTTCGTCTCAGCGTCGTATTTATACAAGACTTGGTTGTTATAAGATAGTGAAATTGAGGTTAACGAACGTAGCTATCGTCAAGTTTCAGATAATGAGGATAGACAGTAGACGGAAGCGAATCAAACGATGCATTGGATGACCTCAGGCCGGAGAGTCTTCTTCAATCGACCATTATTCGCCGATGCATTGATAGCCAAGTCATGTAGCCCTTTCCACTTTCGAACTCAATCCCCCCCTCGGAACCCGTATTTCAAATGTTGAGACGTCCGTCTACTGATATACCAATAGTAGACAAGTACAGCATGACTGGCAATGGACCACAGCGACAAGCTGAATGTATACGTGGCTTCATGATAGGCGACCTCAGGCTGTTGGTCAATAGAGCGTGCTACGCGCGAAAGTCTTATCGTTCAGACCCGCTCAAGTTCTAGTACAGAATGGGCTACAGATTCGAGGAGGCTGTGGGAGAACTTGAAACCCTGAAACACGAGAAATAACACGTGTGACATCTTGTGATCCGCCGACGACCAGTGGGCGCTAATGCAAAGCCTCTTGCTTGTATAGACGAGCAAGGTAGGAGTCATGAGAAGCTCAATCTTCAGTGGCCCGGGCATGGCAGACTCGAACCACCTTGCCAGTACCTTGCCTCGGAACCTGCTCGACCTTACCCTTCGTATACAGAAGTGGGTATGCGCCAATTGTTCAAGTGAGAAGCAAGACATACAGCGCCCAGGCTCACACTACCCAATCAAGAAGAGGGTAGAAACGGATTTCGTTCCTACCTGATTGGGCGTTCCTGAGTATGCCCTTATTCTCTCTTGGAACGACAGGCGGCGAGGCGATGTGGGGCCGCGGCCATCAGAAAAATGACATATTACTAGTAGAAGTGCGAGCAAGTCTAGAATCTGAGTTAGCTTTCAGGCTTTGGTAATCCCTAGTCATACTAGTCACCCTAGCTTGATGTTATTTTGCTGAGGTGGCAGTGACGGCGACGGTTACTAGTACCCGTGGACGACATCAAGAGCTGCTAAACTCCATCCTTTTCTTCTCTCTGTGATCTCGTTCCCCCCATAAGCTACAGTTTCCGGGTACTGTAGATGCTCGTCTTTGCACTAGTGAACTGCCTGAGCGTAAATAATGGTGGTGGTGGCTATTACATCGCATCGAATAGGACCTCGATGGGGTGGTGAGTCTGCTCTTCCTCACCGGTCATCGGGCCAGGGTCACGAAGCAGGACCTAGGCGAGAACTTCCTCATGACTTGGCCAAAGAGATGGAGGATGTGCGACACAAAGGCGAGGAGGTAGGGGAGGTCTCCATGGGACTCGATGGCGACTGGTTCCTTCGTACCAACGCACGACACTGTACGTCCCCTTCCCATGGGGTTCATCGTTCTCCGTCAGACCTTGGTCAAAAAATAATAATTGATGGACGTGTACAGCATGCAAAACAGACCATGAAAAAGCGGATACGATCTCGACCGTGGAGCTATTTGCACGGCACATCCAAGAGGCTGGCCTCAGCTTGGATCACTATACCATCCAATCCTTTACCTTCGTGCCTGATCCGACAGGCTATGTCACTGTGGTGCACTCGACGGACGGCACGCTCACTAGGTGTCTTTGGCACAATGTCTCCCGCGACCTCGGCGTAGTCTTAGAACGTGAGGGAGTAAACGGCGTCCGTCATGTGGCCGTGGGTACGAACGGCGCCTACGTCGTCCTCCTGAACACGGGCGTCATGTGGTGGGCTGGCGTTCCTGATCCGTTACACCAACTATTGGTCAACGCCGAAAACAGGCGCCGTGGTGTGATTGTAAGTACACCATCCTTTTAATTAAAAGGGACAGGATAAAAGTCGCATTGACCGAAACTTCCCAGAAGGTGTCGCTCTCACTGATCTGGGGCAGCTGGTATTTCATCGAGTTCGCAGACGGTGATACAACATTCCACCTCCCTGACGACTGGCATGATTCTGTCAACAAATTCACCGCGCAAGCTTCGCACTTTCAGGCCCCTCAGATGTCCACATCGTACAATCGGCCTTCGCCTTTGCCCTTACACCAGGCTCCACAACAACATCGAGGTCAATTCGGGTTGTTCAACCCGACCGATCAGAAGATTCAGCCCTATCCAAGTTACACGCCTTCCATAGCCAACCCATACCTCGCGTCCGCTTTCGCTGTCATGCCGCCTGTGTACAACATTACGCATGTGTACAACCAGATGCCACAACCACAGCAGCAACAGACGACGTCGAGCCTGCAGGACTTAAACGGCTTGTTTAGCCTACTTAATGGTGTATTGAATATAGCGGGTACGGTATTAGGACCGGGATTTGGATTGGGGCTGTTTTCTTGATGGGTTTGGTGGCAGATCAAAACCTGCCAGAAGTTGAGATAGTGGGGCACGAATGTGGCCACACTGCCCGCTAGGATCACAATATGAATCCTAATTTTTTCCACCCGAGGCGGGGTTCGTCCTCGCAAGTGTTTTCTGTGTTTTTGAACATGTGACGTATTACTCAGTTTCGTTTCCTATTGACTCTTGTTACCTGACCAAATAGGTACTTTCTAGTATTGTCCCGTTCTACTGCCACAACACCCTACCGTACGGTAAAAATCTCAGGTTCACCTCTGCTTTGTCAAATGGGAGCTCGACGTCTCAATTGGCATGTGTGATTGCGTGTCCTCGTTGTGCTTATTGTCAGCATATTGAGTCCTGTCTATGCTCCGGTGTTGTACTACCTGTTTCACCTTACTGGAATCGCTGATGCAATGGCGTACTTGTAAAGGTATAACAGAAGCTCGATGCGACTCTCAAATGTGTCGTCATCAATCTTGTGTTCTCGAACCCTCTCGCGTGCCATCTCCTCCGGAACACCCGGAAACTTATTTTTGTCTTCGCTTGTCTCAAAGTTCTCGTACTCTCCTTCGAGCAGCTCTCGTGCGGTAGCTCGTAGCTCATAAACCGTCACAATTTGGGTATCAGATTAAAGGTTGTTGATTTTATAACACAATGTTTACTACCAGAGAAAATCTAAGGACCACATGCTGAAGGTATCAATGATATTTATTTGGGGTGGCAGAGAGTGACATTATATACAAGTATTGTACCTGGACTTGTCTTGCCTGGTTTTGTAGGTAATGCCAGAACCGACTTGGACAAGTGAACCCGAGAATCTGAGCAAGTACAGGGTCACGTAGGAGGTTGTGTCGTGACCAGCCGGTGATTGCTGGGGTCCAATAAATTATGGCTCAAATAAATTATAGGGTTGCATGAACCAACAGTCACGACAATTTCGGTCACTCTGAGACTCATTTCGCACTACTCTAGTACCTACGTATTTATATACAGGAAGTTAGTTCAGTAGTGCGTTCGTAGGTGATATTGCTACAGTAAACGAGTTAATCATTTACAGGGATGAGAGCAGTGATTATTATTCATATCTGATCAATCCAGCTACGCGCTATGCAACACCTACCAGCCGGGTTTGAACCAGTCGTATCATCTCATTAGATCCATGGTATAAATCGCCGTTCTTTACCATAACATTATGTTGTCAAAGCTTGCAATTGAACGTATTCGTAATAGTCTCCATGTCTCGCGATCAGTTCATCATGAGTACCAGATTCGCTTACTGCCCCATCTTTGATAAAGTAACTGTAATGTGATGAGCTCGATCCGAATAAAGTGCAAGATATGCCAAACACTCACATCCGGTCTGCATTCTGAATCGTTGAGAGCCGATGTGCAATTGCGATGGTGGTCCGGCCTGCAGCTGCCTTGTCAAGGGCAGCCTGTACCACTTTCTCCGAATTTGAGTCGAGAGCCGAAGTTGCCTGACAATCATTCAACAGTAAGTAATTGCAACGGATCCATGTGTCAAGTATTGACCTCGTCAAGTAAGAGGACCTTGGGATTCCGGAGAAGAGCCCGAGCGATGGCAATACGTTCTGATTGTTCATTAGATGGGGCTGGGTCATCCAATTAATTACACATACGCTTCTGACCACCTGATAGTTGCGAGCCTTTGCCGCCGACTTGGGTTTCAAAGCCACTGGCTCTGTATTTAGCCAGAGAAAAGAAATAAATAAATAAGTTGAACCTACTCGGGCAGGGACTGGATGAACTCTAGGATATTGGCATCTCGACAGACCTGTTCGATCTCCTCTTGTGTCACTTCCGAGGACGGTTTGATCGCACCAAGAAGGACGTTGAAACGAATGGTGCCTGCGTAAAGCGTCTAGTACATAAATGTCAGACAGAAAACTAAGGACACGGAGAGTGATTTCTCACTGGTTCTTGAGATACTAGAGCAAGATGCTTTCGGTATTCTCGAACGTTGAGTTCCGAGATGGACTGGTCATCAAGAAGGATATCCCCGGACAACGAATCGTAGAATCGTTCGACAAGCTGGATGCTGAGAAAAGCTTAGAAGATAGAGGAAGACTCCACAGACAGATGGACTGGCTTACACTGTACTCTTGCCACAACCACTGGCTCCTACAAGAGCGACATATGTTCCAGGTTCCACAGATATGCTGAGACCACGAAGCACACGAACGCCAGGTCGCGTTGGGTAGCGGAAGTGAACGTCTTTCAGCTGAATATGGCCCTTTACACCTTGTGGGATTTTTCCTTCTGTAGATTCGGCATCGATTTCAGGTCGCGCGTCGAGCAGCTGGATAATGCTCGAAGCAGCGCCTTGTGCCGATGACATGTCAGGGGCAAATTGAAAGGCATCTCCCACTTGAATGGCACCGAACACGGTCGACTATTTGGTGGTGAGACCATGTCCGGTTCGATGCCCATCAGAACTCACCATGAGGCCAACGAAGAACTCCTTCGTAGTAAACTCTTGATGCGACACGAGCCGCGAACCGTACCAAGATGTGAGGGAAATGATGAAAAAGGGAAACGACTGGGAGATCGAGAACAAGATATTACTCCAGAAAAAGGATTTGTTAGAGTCGCGAAGTGGCTTTTCGAGGCTCTTGCTGTAAAGATCTAAGCAATCATCCTCACGCGTGAGTGATGCAACTGTGCGAATGGACGCGGCAGCCTCGCATGCAAGTTGAGCAGAATCATCGTGAGCTTTCTTGTTGTGTTGATCTTTGAGAATGACGACCCGCTGAAAGCATGAGATTAAGTACTCAAGGGTAGATCTCGGCCATAGGACAACCTACCAGGCGAATGTAGCCGGTAGATACAAGAAAAGGTACGCATGCTATGCCAAGCAGTCAGTTTGAATGTACGCCCAAATTTAATAAATAGGAGGGAATATACCAAAACCCACAAGGCCAACTTTCCAAATATAAATCAGACCAATAACGATGCCAACTCCAAGGGTGGCAAAAGCTTGAACAATTCTGGACACGCGTCAGCGTATATAGATGGGAATGTTCAGCATGTGAGCAGCACGCACGTTCCAAGAGTGACACCAGCCAAGCCGAAAATCTTTTGCGGGGCATCACTCAAATTGGATACGATCGCGCCGGACTAAACCAACAGTAAATCTAGGCGGATGTTTTCTTCAAATGCCATCGTACGCACACTATGCTCTTCTCGGTCAAAATACTCAACTGCAAAAGTCGTAAAGGAATGCCCTTTGCATCGCAGAAATAAGAAATAGACTTACCATCTTGTCGCAAAATGGCACGCAGGCTGAGCGAGCGTAGCTTCCATGAGAGAGACGACGCAGATGCGGAGTACAAATAATTGCTCATGCCCATGCAGAATGCAGCAAGGATAGAAATGATAAATGACCTGTGGATGCAATTCATTCATCGATTGCTTAGAGACTAATACTCGGGGAAGGCAAACCAAAGGGCATTACGGTCACCAGCGTGGCGGCGCACATGAGGGTCTGTGTCTGAGAAGCTCGTAACAGCATTGGCTGTGTAAGGCATGAAACAGTTAGCATCCATGCCACATAGAAGCAGTAGCACTATTGGACGTACCCCAGACGATACCGTAAGCTGGAAAGACGGCCCCATTTGCTGCAAAATTGACAGTAAGTGATCCAAATTGTTTTACGAAAGAACGAAAGAGAGATTAACCAATAGAACATAGAAAGCCGAGAAGATATTTCTTCCATTCACTTTTGTTGATTCTTCCCATCCGCTTGAAAAGATAGAACATACTGTATTCCTTATCGCGCTCTGCAGAACCTTGTGTCTTGCGCTGTTCCAGAATTTCGCTTGCCAAAGATCGATATGTGTTACTACGGCCAAGAGGAACTTCTTCAAGTGCCGCCTTCTCGACGTCTGAAAAGTCCTCGACAACTTCTCCGGAGGATTGGCCGATGGCGTCGTCCAAGTCAGTGACCTTGCGCACCTCACGGAGTTGCTGAGCTGCGACCAGGCGCGCGTATGGACCATTCACATTGCTGAGAAGCTCGTCATGTTTGCCCCTCTCTAGCACGGCACCGTCACCCATGACATAAATACAATCAGCATCCTTGATAGTTGAAAGCCGATGGGCAATAGTAATAGTAGTCCGTCCTGCCAGCCTGTGGGTCAGCGGTAACAATCATAGGGTTTGAATAGGTCCCGTACCTGCGGCAGCTTTGTCGAGGGCATTCTGGACTACACCTTCCGATTGCGTGTCGAGCGCCGATGTCGCCTCGTCAAGAAGAAGAATACGAGGGTCCGACACAATAGCGCGAGCAATGGCAACTCGCTGCTTCTGGCCACCGGAAAGAAGATATCCACGCTCGCCTACCACGGTATCATATCCGAGGGGAAGCTTAGAGATGAAGCCATCTGCATTCGCTTTGATGCAAGCTTCTCGAACAAGCCGTAACTTCTCCTCTGGGGATGCATTTTGATGAGGAGTGTTGACAAGACCATGCTCGACATTTTTGCGGATTGTTGTTGAAAAGAGTGTAGGTTCTTGAGACACTAGACCTATCTGCGATCGAAGCCATTGCAAATTCAAGTTTCGGATGTCGATGCCATCGAGGTGCACAGAGCCAGCGAGAGGGTCATAGAACCGTTCGACAAGAGATATGACGGTCGATTTGCCAGATCCAGAAGCACCTACAAGTGCTGTTGTCCTGCCTGCAGGAAACGTAATACTGAGGTTCTTAACGACTTGGACGTCCGGCCGCGCAGGGTAATTGAACACAATGTTTTCGAGGGTAATTTGACCAATGACCTCGTTGGGTTTGAGTCCTTCCCCGTTGGCAGAATCAATTGAAGGTATTCGATCGATGGTAGCAAACAGCTTCGCGGCTGCCCCACAAGCTTGAGTAATAGCTATGAGATGGAATGGTAAGCCCGAGCGCGTAACCTCCAAACATCTCGGCAAAAGAAAGGCTCGTACCCTGTATCTCAGGGGCGACCATAGAAAGGGAGAATGACCCAATAATAATTGCCATAAGGACGTTGATGATCTGTCCAGGAGTAGCGTGGCCATGGTTGATGAGAGTGGTGCCAAAGCTGAATGCTGGCGTATCAACGGGTGAGAATAAGTCGAGTTTGTGGGGAGACGAGGGAACCGAACTTGCCTAGGCCATAGGCACCATAGATGGCAAAGAAAAACATGCCCAGACCGACACCTTGGGAGACCGCAAGTCGGCATTCCACTTGATAGGCCCTCTGGACGGCGGTATCATACAATGACGCAAGCGCATGCTGAGTGCCAAAAGCGTGAGCCGTACGGATTGTAGACACGGCCTCCTCTGCGAGAGTTCCGCCTTTGGCAACATGGTCAAGTGAGAGCCTGACATTAAGTCAATTCGTAGTTCATATAGACCTGGAGCAAGTAAAACATACTGCATATATTTGGTAACGAATTTATTCATGACACCACCTGTAATAGCGATGCAAGGCAGCATGGAACTCAAAGCCAGAGCCAGCCGCCAGTTTCTTAAAAATGCTAAGATGAAACCGGTAAGGAATCCAGCGAGGAAGCTGGCGGCGACGGCGACTTTCTCAGATATGCCCCGATGAACCAAATCTGGGAGTAGGTGTCTACTGTCAATACCTCGATGTCGAACTTGAATCAAAAAGAACCACGTACGCGTATCTGTCTGGATGCGTGTGGTGATCTCACCAGGACCAACCTTATCAAAAAAGGCAATATCCTGGCGAAGGATGGCCTTGAGGTAGAGCTCGCGAATACGCTTAGATGTGACCTCGGAGGTATAGACCCAAGCATACATGTAAATGAAAGTGCAGATAAACATGCCCACACCTACAATTTGAGGAACGGTCGAATCCTGATCCAGGATGATATGACGAAATAAATGTCCACTCACTAATATACGTAAGGTAGGATGCGTCCTGAGCAGAAACATGACGGAATCTTTTAGCAGCCTCGTCAACCTTGGCTATGGATTGTGAGTCGTTGGGATTGAGGTTCTGGATGGCAGTGCTAAAGTCGAGAAAGTCCTGTGTGAGGTTACCAAATAAAATGGTCATGAGAGGCTATGAAAAACATTTGTTAGTTGAGAGGGCCATCAGGGAACACATACCTTGATAAATTGAGAACATTAGTGGTAATTTTTTGTAATCTAGTGT
>QFEY01005857.1:0-10565 GCA_003316435.1 Russula virescens | reverse complement strand
CCCATCTAAGCGACACCTTCGGAGACTCGTCGAAGGAAATAAAGGCCCTGGTTTCAGTCAGATCACTGACAGCCGATGGCAGTCCAGGGTAGACGCAAAGGTTGGCGGTTTGCGACGGGAGAGGGATCCCCGAGGTGGGAGCAGGGATATAGGAGATCCCATTAAGGATGATCGCTTGCGTGTTTGAGATGGGAGTAGGAATAGTGCTCTGAGGATTCATGACAGGCATGAGAGTGGTTGCAACAGGCGTGCCGCCGATACCTGAGGTCTGCGAAGAACCGGATGTAGACGTAGTTCCAACGGCAGTGGCATTTCCTGCAGTAGTGGCCACGTTTGCCGTCTGCCCTCCTCCTCTCGAAGAACGTGGAGCCTTTCCTGCGGCTGCGCGTTGAGCTGCCTTCGCCTCCTCCATTGTCTTGCCGGCCATCTTCCCTCCGGGCTTAATGCAGAAGTCGATCGTATGATGAAGCCTCTTGCAATTAGAGCATACGACCGCGGGGGATTTTGTCCCTTGATCCGAAGCTGCCAGAGCCACTGATGTGGAATGAATTCCCAACTCGCCACGTCTTTTTGACAGTGTAGCCTCCGTAGCGATACGTCGTAAAGCATCATGTGCCATGAAGGTAGGATCGTCGGTGAGCTGGTGAATGGTGGACTGAAGTTGTGGGTAGTGTCTTCCCAAGGCGTTAACAATGAACACGAGGAAGATTTTGTCTTCGTCCATTTTTCCCATCTTCTTCATCCGATCGTGGAGGTCGAATAGCTCCTTCGAGGTAACTGTCATGTCGACCGAAGGTTTGTAGTAAATATTGAACCCTTTTAGGATGAGGTTGATTTGCGCATGTAGGCCTAATTTTTCGTGGCGCATGCGAAGCCCCTCGAACAAGGTGTGGGAAGTGTCAAAGGTGGTAGCGAAGTCGAACTCAGTGGAAGTAACGCGCTCAAGCATGAATGCACGCAGAGATCTGTCGTTCCCATCCCAGATCAGGTTAGCAGCCGCATCTGTTGTTGGATCGGGGCATGCTAGAGTCCCCTTCAGGTAACCGGAAACAAGAAGTCTATCCGCTAGGAGGGTCAGACGCCGACTCCATTCGGGCCAGTTCCCTTGTGTGAGATCAAGAATTAGGGAGGTGGGCCAAGATGGATCAGCAACCGGTCGTTCGGTAAGAGTAATTCCCCCAGAGCCAGCTACAGTGGAAGTTTGGGGAGATGGTTTGACATTCGCAGTACCCGCGGTGGAATTGGTAGGACCAGTGCTAGTAGAGCCACCGCCACCGGTCGCAGCAGGAGGAGGTGGATTGGTGGGACCAGCGTTGGTGGAAGGACCAGTAGTGCCGGTGGGATTCCCCGTAGGATTGGGTGAATTAGTATTCCCAGCCAACATATTTGAATCAAGGCGCACAAGTGATCACGATCGAGAAGTAATGGTGATGATGATGGTCACAAGTGGGCGCCAGGGCCCATAACCTGTAGAGATCTAGACGCGGGAGAACCTCAGCTCGGAATGAAATGAACGAACTATATTCCAATATCTACCTAGACGCGGGAGAACTACAGAAGCATAAGAGACAACAATAGTTGGAGGTTAGAAGAATAGCTTACCCTCAGCTCGGAATGAAATGAACGAACTGAGGGGAAAGGAAAAAAGGAAAAAAGAAAAGGGAACTTATACTCGAAATAAAAGTCACATGAGATGGACGATTGACGATGATCGTAACGTGATCGTATCGTACTGGCTCCAACATAGTCCATAACCCAGTCCTCTTCCTCACCCTCCGAGCAGCAATCCAGATTTTTGAAGCACAAATGGAGGAAAACCAACAACATGTGAGACACGAGAATCGAAAAAACTCAAAAATTTGCCAACTTAACCAAACCTCTTGGAAGGCGTGTCAATCACGTTGCCAGCATTAGTCTATCATTTAGTCAACGTGACAACTTAATCAGGTGTCCTGTTCAACTTGGACACATTCGGTAGTTGGGACATGTGTCCTGGATTCCTGGGCTTTCAATGTGACAAATCTCGAGCTCAGTTTGTCATTATGCGTCTTTCTAGCATGTTGCTGCCCATGGGTCCAAGATGATACTATAAGGGAGCCGCGGGCGCTGGTCTCGGAATTGGCCTCCTTCATCGACTGCGCGCGGCCACCGCCCTTGACCACTCGCCCCCTCGCGCTCGCGCTCGCTGTCCCACTGTTGAGTACCATAGATTATATTTCAACCATTCCTCGTCTAGTGGCGACGTCGGGCGAACTGTCGCCGGCGTCACAGCCCCGCGCTTTTCCCTTTTCGGGTTGTCTCCCTTGTTCCTCTTCCTCTCTTTCCCCTTTAGACCTAGTAGTATATACAGCTCCCCTTGTAAACAGATAGTGTCTCGCGAATATAAAAGAGCGCAGCGCCCTCGACGAACGGGGGAGAAGCGTGCGTCGAGTTTTGCTCCCTTTTATCTGTGTGAACGAACGTACTACACGGCCGCGCAGGGCCTACGGTCCGCGCGCTCGTCTTCCTCACTCTTTTCCTTCTATTTCGAACTCACTGCGTGGTCCCGACTTGGGATCCATCGCTACATACAGTCAAATACTGTTTCCTTCATGAGCACTAGCGTGCTATAAGCTGTGGCCAGAGAGATGTGCCATGACTGAATACGTCCCATGAATCGGAAGAGAGTGAATATGAGTTTTGCTATTGGGCTGGTTCTAATCACTGGGCGACTCGCGTCCGTCAGAAGACACCCCTGCTAAGTGGACACTTTTAAGCTTTAACTTTAGTTGGAGGAGTGTGACCGTGGGGAGTCTGGACGGACTTGGTTTAAGCTCGGATTCAACCGACTTCCTCCAACACTCCGATTGACTCCGCTTGAGGTCCGGTTGCAATTGCCCTCTCTTCAAGCTCCGTGTCTATGTCGACATGTGTAAGGAGTTCTCCGAACGCCTGGCTGGTGAGACTAAAGCCAAGCCATACTCCCCCCACGACACTCCCACGACCCGCAGAAAGGCGCCCTGCGAAGACGCCCGGGTAAAAGTGGCCGAAGACCACTGTCATGCAGCCATGACCACTGACCCTTTGCCCCATGGGTTGCTGCAGTAGCAAACCTGCTAACACCCCTCCAGAGTTGGTGCCAGAGAGGGTCCCGTTGCCCCCAGTGGGACCTACCACTTCCCCTGTGCCAGCCTGGATGCCACCCCCACTTGCCAAAGAGCTGCCATCAGCAACACCCCGACCTCCCAATCAAAAGCGCTCTACGCATTCACCACCCAATAGTAAAGCACCACCTACCCTCCACAGGACAGATTCAGCACCCCAGCTGTCACGTTCTGAACAGATGTCACTATCCCCGGAACCTATGTCCAGGGCAAGATCGCAATACACTGGTCCTGGTGAAGGCATTCGTTCTGAACCCAAACTCTCCACCCCAGGTAAGAGTGATGCATAGTTGGGCTACAAACAGTCAATGACTACCCTAAAAGCGCGCTTGAGGCTGGAAAGCCGGCCACTCATTGCAACTGTACATCAGATGCTCTCTAAGCGTACCACGTATGTCACTCAGTTGTGGTGTATCAGCTATACATCCGTCTCATACCTCCGCAGATTCAGAATTCTCGTTGTGGGGAAGGTATACCCATGCAACTTTCGAGCAAAATCCAGGTCAAATTTATACCTACTTTTAATGACAGAATCGCTCGGGCAAATCCTCCCTCATCAAAACCGTCTTTAAAGTGGACACACCAGTCTGTATTCTGTTTTACTTCGTATTCCTTCTTAACATTATATTCCGGGACACCAGGCAGCGTTGGGAAATATTGATAGAGAAATTTCATGCGACGATAATCGTTATCTTATCTTTCACGAATGCTCGGCATTTGGACCCAGCGATGGCCAGAACTTGCAACTTATCCAAGATTTCATTTTAACTCGGACTGACCCGAAGCGTTCAAATACTGAAAGACTACACGCAGTCTGGTAGAGAATCGATGATTGAATATCCTTAATTTTGGTCTGGCTGATGTATTTAATTCAGGATTTGTATTTCCTCAACCGATGTCACGAGTGGGAGCATCGGAGAAGGAGTGAGGGAAATCTTGCACATGAGACGAGGTGAGCACGTTTTAATTCAAAACTATGCATCCGATTAACATGAAATCTAGTGCCTGTTATTGTCGCATTTACTAAATTTGACCAGGCTGTCGCAATTGAAGGTGGAGACTCCGCGAGAACCACTGCACGTGTAAAGATCGAACAGTCGTGCCGTTCTATGCTCCATAGGGAAGCAAAGGATGTGCCTGCAGAGATTGTCTCAGGTAGTTGCATTCATTTTTGCCAAATAGTCCTTTGATGGTCTTATTTATTCGCAGTGAGAGTAGAATATAATGATCTCGTTGACAACTTAGTCGCGACTACGAACAAGTTCATGTCAGGTTCACGGGCTACCTCTACCCATGCTGATACACAAGGGGCAAAGCAACGGATTGCGCCAGTGTTTCTCGTGTGGTCTGCGGCATTGAGAGTAAATAAGGACATATTCATCCAGGCCTCAATCGAGTTTGTCGATTTTTCCTCCGATCCCATATCATTCATATATATTTGGTCCTCAGAGTCGGGCAAAGCCGCGAGTATAACTACCTCGTTGACCCAAACCAAGTCTAAAATCGACATGCTTTCTTAGGATACTGGCGTAGCCTGTGGACAAGCCTCGACTTTGCTGATCAGCCCCTCAATGAATGCTTAAGCGTCATTCACACCGATATCGTCGAAATATGGAACCTGAATGTCAAGACCAGAGTTAGTTCTCCTCAGTCTCTGCTTGTTCTTAGTTGCTCACAAAGATCCAGTATCTTTCCGGCCCAGAATTCAAGGAAAAGATGTCTTACGTTGTCGGAGACTTGTCTGGGTCGGTTAGCGGCGTGCCACCGAGGTGCGTATGAGACACACCGTATATTAAGGGCATTAAATATTCTTGATAGTTCTGATTTTGCTGCATGCCAGTGGCTTCACGACGTGTATCGAGGCAGGTGAGTAAATGCGGAGATGAACCATAGATCTGTCTTAGTCAATCTATCATTTTAGTCAGGAGAATGTTCAATGTGTGATGGGCTACATCGTAGACCTCACTGTTATTTTGGATGACATATTTAGGATAGCCACTGGCAAGGTGTCGGTCGGTGACGTCCAAAAGGCTATAGATAGACACGTGAATTCTGGCCGCAGGGATAGAATTCACGGAGATATCAGTAGCTTCGTTAAGGAGAAATTCGAGAGCAGGCATACAGAGAGAGAAAGAGACCTGGTCCTGGAGAAGATTATTGATCTAATCCGAAACTACTGTGTTCCACCATTCCCCAGGGATTAAAACTGATGACTTAGTCGTATGTACGCTGTATTTAATGATGATACTCACTCACATGTGCCACACCTACCAGATACCCATTGTGACCTGTGTGGGTATAAGCTGAACCCACATAATCGCCTGGATTGTCATTGAAAGCTCATGGGACCGGGCCAGCGCTGGATATGTGCGCTTGCATGGGCATGTGGTAAGAGGGTGGCTAGACCAAGGGAATCACCCTGGCAGGTTGTCGGACGTCGTCCTCTGTAGCAATATTGCAAAGCACCTCGCCAAAACGTGAGACTACTTTTAGGACTACATGTTCGTTGTGCTCATTGGACCATCGGTGCGCTGTACTAAGACCTCGCTCGACCTGTATTTGCATATGTTATATTTCTCTCTCTCGTAGCGCTCTGACTACTTTGATCGGTACTAGTAATTGTCGGCAGCAGTTTATGACATGGGTATCTTCGACAACAAGCGTGGCTGGTTGTGACCAAAGTTTGGTCGTATAATAGCGGAACCTGCCGTGTGTCACGGCCAATGATGCCATCCTGGCGAGCGCTCTTCAAGGAATAGGCACACAAAATGAAGCTAGCGGCATCTTCATTCGTCACTCACTTGCGTGTCTCCCCATCCACTCATTTCGACCGTGATGGCCAACAATACAACTCTCCGGCCTCAAGACGACCTCGAAAGTGGGCGTAATGGTAAGTCCACAGCCTTTGTTTGACCTTGTTTTCGAACTTGGCGCTTTCTTGCACGAGGGGGATATACGCTAATGAATGCCGTTGAAGAGAGGGGATTGAATGAAGAGCTGGAAGATCTTGACAATAGCGCCGATAAACTATGGTCTCTGTACGAGGAGGTGGCTAAACGTCATGATGAGGCTCAGATCCGGGGATTGAAAGATGACATGGACGGGATCATCGTATACGTACGTGTGTATACTTTTTATCTTAGCAATAAGCCTTGGCCTATATCCTTATTCAAGGCTGGTTTATTATCCGCTGCTATCGCCGCATTCGTTGCCCCTAAATTACAGGATTTGCAAGTCAATCCTGCAGAGGAATCAGTCCACTACCAGCAGCAATCTGCGCAGATTCTCGCTCAAATATCGCTCCAAATCGCGTCGATCGGCACCCAGACCCCCCTAAATGCTACCAGTACTCCTATATCTCCTTATCCCACCCCTCATCCCTCGGCTTCTGACCGCATAGTCGCCGTTTTCTGGCTTATAAGCCTCGTTTTCAGTCTGTCTGCAGCACTCCTTTCGACTCTCGTTCAGCAATGGGTTAGGGTTTATATGCGCGTCTATCAGCGATCTGGCAGCCCCTCGAAGAAAACCCGAATACGACAATATTTGTTCGAAGGTGTCGAACCCTTGCCAGTTGTGGCAGAGGCCCCTCCCTGTCTCATCCACCTCTCCCTTATTCTTTTCTTATTGGGTCTTGTCATTTCCGTCTGGAAGGTCGACAAGATTGTTGGGGTTGTCACAGTTGTATCTGAATCTTTGTGCGGATCCGTCTACTTCTACTATGCGATCGCACCAATCGGAAATCCCCAATCACCTTACCGGAACCCATTCTTGGATTTGATCCTTCTTGTCATTCAGAATCTGCGTTGCGGTCCATACCGTTATCGCTCCAAGTCTGGAAGGGTCTGGCTTGCGAGAAGAGAAGCACGTCAGGAAAAGGTGGTGATGGAACCGACGAAGGGCAAGGGTCTGGACGTGCGGGCGGTTCAATGGCTGGTTAATAACATGGACAAGAAAATCGAGATGGAAACCTTCGTACTGGCGATCCCCAGTATTTTCAACCAGGAATGGGGCAGAGACCTTTGGACAGCGTTCTCTAACAATCTCCCACCTTCACCAAAAGGAACCGTAGTTGATGATATCTGTCGATACGTGCAGGACGTGTTCGGCATCTACAGTAACGAAGGGGATCCTAACAACAAGAAGGCACAACGCAAACGCATGCGCGGATGCATTGAAACTGTGGCGTCCCTTGTATGCTGTACCGACGTTCCATTGAATCAGTTCGGAAAAGTCGGAGAAGTGCTTAGCGATCTGGGCACCACCAATGGGACCACCGAGCTGTCAACAAGCAAGTCCAACACGTCATTCACCGTACGCTGGACATGTCTCTCTCTTGTGGCTATTCGACAAATGGTTTCAGGGGTGGTTGAAGGCATGACAGTACGGAGGCGGGCAGGATCCGCAGTAGATGGAATTGCACGATTTCAATCGGATTATGGTGACCAAGACACAGTCGCATTCGAGGGTGCACAAAGGATCGACCAGTATTTGAAGGCGGCATGGAAGCACGTCGAGTATCTATCTCGCACTTTCGAGCCCCGGGATCAGAACAGGACTAGAGATGGAATCAGGAATGTCCCCGAGGGCTGTGAATTACAGATCTCGGAGCTGGAACGTATCGCAAACGAGGCCAATGGCATGGAGTTTGTCGACTGGCGGATCTCCCTTCTCCAAGATGTAATGGACGTGGTCACCGATAGGCTAACACGACAACTCCCAGGCGTGTCATTTAGCAACTTAAAGTCATCCGGACCGATTTCCATAGCAGAGGCCTTTAATTTCCCCATTTTGGGGAGTACCTCCATAACGCCACAATTCATATTCCCCGGACAGCAAATTCAGGCTCTATGCACACTAGGCCGAGGACTGCGAGATATTATTGAGGATCGGAGCCAAGAGAAACACGAGGAGACCATCAAAAACCTGGAATCAATCAATAAGATTCCGATCTCATCTCGCCGACTCAAGGACCTTATGATCCGCCAACTATGGCGCATGCAAGATTTACGTGACGGAGGCGGTCTCGGTTTTACAATCGAACTTTTTTTCCTTGCAGTCAGACAACTTTCATACACATCGTCGTCACCAAGGTTGAAGGAGGTCTTCTACACCGGCACTTTCAAGGTCATCACATCTGGTTGGGAGGAAGTCACGAATTCGTCTGGGACGCAACGGATCCTACTCAATCTCATATGTGACCTTGTCATCAAAAGCCGCGGTCTCTTTTCTGACTTCTCCTACCCCGAGTATATCGTAGACATGCTTTTTGACCTAGTTCAAAAAATGGTCAATGGTCATGGGAATGTACATCAGCATATTCGCGGTGTGGTGGACGAACTACGGAGTTCCAGGAACGTGCATAGGAATCTCTGGGACAAAGCGTTGTTGGTATTGGACCCCGTTCCCCCACCTCATGTTTAGGACAGTCCAAGCCAATCATGTGCCAAGTCGCCCCCTCCTCGAAAACCCTCATCTTTTCCCATTTTGCGTGGCCGAAGCTGAGCCCCTCATATCTGTAGAGCGTTCAGGCAAAGTGCATGGCCGAGGATAGCGGTCTTCGGGTCAATACATCGGCATTGGGCCCATTCCCCCTCCCATGTGTAGGAAAGCATCGCCTTTCTCGTAAACCTTTAGTGCTACGGACACAGTTGCTACTTGGGTCACTTATACACAGAAGCCCTAACCACTCTCACGACACGAAGCACTGAATCTTCTCACGTCTGCCTATGGGTTTTCCGTATAATTCCACCTTAAGATACTGTAGGCACAACTCAGACCGAGATACATGACCGTAGTAACAAAGGGGCGTGCTCAGTCAAAGTGAAGAGCTTGCCTCAAGCCCATGCGCGTGCGTATATGCTAGTGCTAGCTGATGAACTTTTCATGACAATCTAGGTAATGTTTAGATTACCTGCACAAATTATAGGTACAATACAATATGGGTATCTGGAGGGCGGCACAACCGCTCATGTGGTTAGGTAGCATAATCAAATATATCTATCGGTTCGTAAACACTACCAACATCACCTATTTACCCGGGAAAGGCGGAACACAGTATCGTCGGATCATATCAACAATCTTCTCCAAGACTAGGTCCCCTTCTTTTTCCGTATATCTGCTGTCAAACGTCTCCGCAACGAAGCTCCTAATATCTCCGTGAATCCTACCCTTACGGCCAGAACTCTCGTGCCTATCTATAGCCTTTTGTACGTCATTATCCGACACCTCGCCAACAGCTATCCTAAATATGTCATCCAAGATAACAGTAAGGTCTACGACGTAGCCCATCACACATCGGACATTCTCCGGGCTGACATACGAGAACCACTGAGACAGATTCATGGTTCCCCTCTATGTCCACTCACCTGCCTCGATACACGTCGTAAACCCATTCAGCAAAGTCAAGACTACCGGGAATATTTAGTGCGACATCAAGATGGTGTGAATACACGCACCTCGACGTCACACCGTCAGTCGACCCAGCCAAGTCTCTGACGACATGAGACATCTTTGCCTTGAATTTTGAGCCGAAAACATTCTGAATTTCTATAAGCAACCAAAAATCAGCTAATAGACTATCAAGAACTAACTTTGGTCTTGTCGTTCAGGTTCCATATTTCGACGATATCGGTGTGAATGACGCTTACGCATTCCTTGAGCCGTTGATCAACAAAGTCGAGACTGGTCCACAGGCTACGCCAATATCCTAAGAGGGGATGTTAGAATTGGCTTGGGTCAGCGAGGTGGTTATACTCGCGGCTTCGCCCGGCTCTGGGGGCTAAATATATATAAATAGGATGAGATCCGGGAGAAAGGTGGCGTACTCGATGGAAGCTTGGATGAATATGTCCTGATTTACTCTCAATGCCGCAGACCATGCGAGGGGCACAGGCGCAATCCGTGACTTTGCCCCTTGCGCTCTCCACCTCTCAGAAGGGACAGAGGCAGCCCCTGAATTTGTCATGAGTCTGTCCGTAGTCGCAACTAGGTTGTCAATGAGATCACTAAATTTCGGCCTCACTGCGAATAAACAAAATCATCAGAGGACTATTCCAGAAAAGAGGGCAACTACCTGAGACAATCGCTGCGGGTACATCCACAAGTCTTTTATGAAGCAGGGAACGACACGACTGTTCTATCTGTGTGCGTGCATTGGTTTTCGCGGGATCTCCACCCTCACTTGTGACAGCCCGATCAAATTTTGTAAATGCAACAATGACAGGTACTTAATCTCGTGTTAATTGGATGTATCAGTCCTGGATTAGAACGCGCTTACCTTGTTTCATGTCCAGAATTTCCTTAACCCCTTCTCCAATGCTCCCACGCATAGCATCAGCTGCGGGAACACAGATCCTGAATCGAACACATCAATCAAACAGAAATCAAGGAAATTCAGCCATCGATTCTCTACCAGACTGCATG
>QFEY01005852.1:0-31134 GCA_003316435.1 Russula virescens | reverse complement strand
AGACGATGGTGCCATCGACAATAAGATACTAAATAAAAATTGAGGGATACGGGTCAGTTCACAAAGCTTTTGTGGATAATGTGAGGGGGTACGAAGCTGGTACCCTGTACTGTACTGACATTGACTAAAAGAATGCCTTCGATGACCTGTATCCAAGATGCCGCAGGAATACGACCAGATGTCAGCTGATGGACAAGGCAAACGGAAGCGTTAACGCTGCCGAAGCACGCCCTGACACTGCTGTTCTCATGGTCGATAAGTTGAAAGGTGAGGACAATCGAAAATGACCAATACACGGTCGACAACGCGAACATGGAAGTGATAGCTGCGAGGAGCCATTTCCGAGCTCGGTTTTGGAGGCCATTGGTGCTGTTTCACCATGAAATTCTTGAGAAAAAAAACATTCAGATTAGGCGACGGAGTCCTTACAACATGACGTAAGCCACGATGGGAACGAGACACAAATATATCCCTGAGATGGATGGAGGGTCAGTGATCACCATGAACGACATGGAAGTGGCTGGGGTGACCATAGGACAATGTTTGGCATATTATGCCTATGATGATATTCCGGATAAGAAGGTCTAGGTTCTGCAGGTCGGACTCCATTTTCTATGACCAACGTTACCGACAGGCCACAATGTCAGAGGTTGTCACAAAACTCGGCCAGTTTTGAGGTGTTGCCAGCACGATGCTGGTGTGCAAGATATGGCTGATTACCTTTATATAAATGTTACATCTGGGAAAAAGGTTTCCAAGTAATGAAATCGACCATGACTGCGCAGCAATCTGTACGTCGCACATGACACAGCCATCGGGCATCCTGGCCTGGGGAATGCGGCTTGCGAGCATGAGGATCGCGACCGCAGCATGACAATCCCGACAAACGCAAACTTCAGGCCAGATGAGGACCTGGAGAGCAACGGAATTTCGAACTCGACATTCAAACACGTGACTTCAGGGTTTTCCGGAGTGACAGGCGTGGCGTGATGTATGTGATATGTGGTTATATGTCATCAACTATTGGTAACTGCTTTCTCATACTTCAGCACACAACAAATTTTCTATACTGTACAGGGTCGGAAAATCCGGAAGCTCATTATAATGAACTTATATTATAACCCAATTCTAAGCGAGTTGTATTCTCGGCTGCGTCCTGTAATGTATTATAAGGGAAATTATAATTTTCAGTTGTAATTCATTTTGGGCGTTGATATGATAAAAATCACAGCGAAAAACATTATTTAATGTCGCTTACTTTTTTCCGACACAATGACATTGGAATGCCACGAGCATGATCCGATCCTGACTGAATCATGACAATCCCGACAAGCGCAAGCTTCAAGGTAGCTTCGAGCCCGAAATCCAGACCTTGGACTCCTACCTCCCGACGTCTGAACTGAACACCTCTGACATGAGCGTCGCACCGAAGAGGATCGGAAGTTCCGCGCTCGAGAGATCGCGCAAGTCTCGACGACCCGCAAAACGACACGTTTCACCTCTTCTATCATGGCGCATGCCCGGGCAACAAGGCAGGCTCCCCCATCGCCATGGCAGCCTGCGCTGCTAGCTCTAAAGGTAAAAACACAGAAGTTCTGATGAATATTTTAGGTCCGAACGCCTCCGAGTCCGCAAAGGACGATGCTTTCCTCCCTCTCCTTCGTGACGGCACTCGCGATCTCAGCACTCTACGACCACGAAGTCCATCCTGCTGGTTAGAATCCATACGACCGACCCTCACTTCTCATCAGAAATCCAGAATGCCTCGACCGCACCACCCCGGACCAAGACGTCAGCACCGACATTCTTGACATGTGCCCGGCGCCAGTGCCTCTGAGTCAAGATAACGATTTGCTAGGCTCCACCTGGCAAAGATCTCAAACTGGCGCGGCGAGCCAAGGCTGCAGCTGACGCTGCGAGGACGAACGAATACGGTCCCGAGAACCTGTTACCGCCATCCAGAAAGAACAGCTCTGATCCATCTCTCGTTTGGAAGCCATCACACAATAGAAGGATATTGGGGCGAGTTAGCGCGCCTTCAACTGGAGTACCTTGCCGTCATCATGGACACACTTTTCCCTCCTTTCAAGGGTACGTTATCATGCGAGTCTGTTTAGTATTCATGTAGGAGGATGTTTAGTTATAGTACGGTACTTTCTACTATCGAATACTAGCTCATTTCCTCCCGCATCTCCGCGCTTGTTCTCTCCTTCCAAGATTAGAGTACTAGTGACAGACGGCTCTGGTGATTTGTCATAGGTCTCATAGGCTTGGTGAAGACGACGTCTGAATAGTTCAAGATATCTTTTGGACGGCAGCCCTGCAGGCACCGCTACCAGGGCGAGAGGTGACTCCAGGGTTGGTAATGGTATCAGAACAAGAAACTTTGTAACCGGCTTCGGGTTGTAATAATAAATGATAATAAGTGTCACAGCGTCGGCGCGCATACAGTATCAGACGATGATGCCGATGATATAGTGCCCGAGGAAATAGCAGACAATTATTTCACCTTGTTGTCCCATTTCACCTGGCAGCATAACGCCGAGCCGCAGGGCATTCGGACATTCTTATATGAAGAGTCGTGTTGAGGAAGAAATAAATGAGTCCTTGTAATATTAATCAGATTCAGGGGACAAAAACATACAGACAGCGTCCAAGTCATACAGTCCAATATAACGATCTACGTCGCAAGCGAAGTGCTAAGCAACTCATATTCCTAGGTCGAAAGCTTGCTGCTTCTTACACCCATTCCACCGTCTCCCGACTCCAATACGTAGTCGAATGTAACATGAATCTCAGTGCCTGGTGCTGAATCTATCTGCCCGCCGGATGCAAGTACCGGTCCGGGCGCGAATCTCATGGACTCTGCTTGTGGAGGCCGACCCCCACGGACGTCAGCAGTGGCGCCAAAAGAAGGAGATGTACAGTCAAGTGAGCGGTTCTGCTCCACGAGAAGGACTACGATGATCGGGTAGATTCCCTAGCCACCAAATTATGAAGTTAAATGCAATTCGATGGTGATTCCTTAGAACCATTACGCACTATAAGCTGTATGCTCACGGGCAGGATGATGGTAGAAATCCCCCCCTGTCTGAAGTGCATGAACAGGGAGGAAATCACGCTGGTGACCTGAGGAGAAACAAAGATGTGACAACCCATGCTTCTACACCAAGGTAGAGCTTACACCAAACAGAATATAAATCAAACCCGACTCGACAAGGAGGGTAAATATCCTGATTGCCTTTGTCGGAGTTCGGACGCCGCTCTCAATAAAAAACTTGCGGTGTTTCCTGTATGTACATGTACGTTGTGTCATCAATCAATGCATGGTCAATGAAGTGTTTTCAGAAGACACGATCAAGAAGGACACACCAGGCCTTGAGAGTGATGATGGACGTTGCAAAAATGTTGATTAACAAGGATAACATCAGGTTGACCACTTGGATGATATCCACGGCGTTGGAGAGGGTATGAACCGTCTTGCCTTTCCATTGGGCACTGAGCTCGACGGCCCTCAACACGATGAGTACCAGGTAAATGACTGGACCATGTTCAAAGGGGGGACAGGTCGTGATAAGGAAGACAGGGTCAAGAGGTAAGAAAGCGCACCGGTGTTGATTGCAACCATGACTACCGAAGTCGTCAAGACAATCTTACCCCGTTCCGGACACAGGACCCAAGCCCGCCAGATGACGACGACATCAGCGATGATATACTAAATGAAAATTCCGGGAGACAGGTCAGTTCATGGGAGGATTTGAGGTACGATGCCGGTACTCTGTGCTAAACTGTACTAACGTTGATCAGAAGAATGTCGTCGAGCATCAACAACCAAGATCCCGTCGGCATATGAGAATCTGCCACCTTACTGGCAAGGCAAACGAAGGCTTTGGAGTCCCCGCCGTAGCATGCCTTGATACTGTTGTTTATGAAGTCGACGAGCATAAAGGTGAAGACGACGGCAAGGATCCAACAGACGGTCGTCAATGTGAACATGGATGTCGTCATAGCGAAGAGCCATTTCCTTCGTCGAACTCGAAGTCCATTGGATCTGTTCCATCATAAACATTCCTTGAGGAAAGGAGGAAGGTTGGGTGATGAATGCCTTACGCTATGATGTAAACCGCGATGGGGACGAGACACAAATATATACCTGCCAGTGGAATATACGGAGGGTCAGCGATCGGACTGGACCACGTGGAAGAAATGGCAGGAATGACCGTAGATCAATGTTTGGCATATTATTTTTATGATCCTGGTGCGGTTGTCTGAATAGAGCACGTTTAGTAGACTTGCATCTTGCAACTGGGGTGCCATTTTTCTACGACTAGCGTAGACCACAGGCTACGGGGAGGGACAGACAGTGACTTTTAGGGTGTTACCAGCACGATCCTGGCGGCCTGGCTTGAAAGAGATGATTGGGTTGCTTTTATAGATACATGTATTCTGGAAGGTCCCAAGGATAATGGCAACAGTGATGGGTCGATGTCAGGGTGGCAGCTGTGTCTGCCTAGTGCGGCCATCCTAGTTATGAAACACGTTGCCATCGGACCGCCACGCACACACCCCCTATACGTACCCCCGTTGAGTGCAGACCACGTGACAACGTTTTCGGTACGTACGTAAAACGCCCCAGAGCTACTGTAGGGTTTGTCAACTTCGAGTAACCTCGAGCCTGGACTCAGACACGATCCACTCTCAATATCGCTGACACCCTAGAGTTCGGGTCCAGGACCGCACGTAACCGCAACTGTTTGAGATACCATTGGCTTCGAGTCTTCAGCATACAGCCATGAATCATGATCACTGCTTGGGATCACTTTGATAGCCGTGATTGCGAGTCGCCGTGGCACCCACCACGATACAGTATTGAGGTATACAGTATACTCATTCATTGATGTGATGGCCCTGGTTGTATGAGGCCATGAGCGCACCGTGATGTCGTGTACATCCCAAATGGTCTAAGACAGTGACGTTAAGCATCAACGTTCCCTTGCCAGGGATTCGGCCTTCGCCCTGAATCCCCTGATTGGCCGTAACAACACGTACACCTTTTATCTTCCTGATGGCGCAGAAAACGGATTATACTAACACTGTCAGTTCGTTGTAGATGTGCCTAATCTAATCCCAGTTGACTTGAAAAGAGATGACTTGAGTTAAGGCGCTATGCGGCTATATGGTGATTAGGTTGTGCGTAACAACTTGAAGTGGAGTGCATTTAAAGTTCTACTTCCTTGGAAACTGATGAATTAGGTACAATTGGTACCGACTCGAGCATCCTGTTGCGAGTTGTGATTATCCCTGAGTTGCAATCTCATACCCCCCTCCCACGCTGACTCTGATGGAAGTGATGCTTTCCAGGGCCAATCTCATGGGCTCAACGCGAGCCCGACTTGGGTATACTGTAATAATACAAGTACATTGCCCAAAAGGGAGTTCGTACATATGATAAGTAAAGTCCAGCGATGTATGAACATACAAACGATACAGGAACAAGTCATCACTATAAAAAGGATCATGATGCACGCGTAGTGAGCACACCTGACTTGGTCAGGCATAGACGATATTTATAACAGACCACGAGATTGCGTGTCTCTTGCTCGAAACCCTTCTACTTCCTGAACTCAGGCCTGCGTCTCCTGGTCCCAAGGGAGCGTGGAACCATATGAAGCAAGGACGCTAAAGCTTGGTTTCGTCGCCGAATCTATCTGGTCACTTGAACCTGACTCTGATGCAACGACTGGTCTATAGGCGAAGCTCATGGGTTCCACAGTAATTTCCACTGGTGGACTTGGAGGTTGACCACCCCACGACGTCAATAGTGTGCCAGACAGATATGTGGAACTGAGCGAGCGCTTCTTCTCCACGAGTAGAATTACAACGATTGGGTAAATTCCCTAGCCGCCAGATCATAAAATCAATACGATTCGAGGGTGATTCCTTGAAATCCGTTACGCACTGCAAGCTGTATGCCCACGATGGTGCAAATGCTAGACACCTCTTTGTGTTTAAAGCGCAGGGAAAGAGCAGTAGAGACCACGGTCGTGAGCTGAAGAGAAAAAAGAATTCGTGATAACCCGTACTCGAACACCAAGGCAAAACTTACACTAATCAAGATATAAATCATACCCGACTCCACCAGAAGAGCCAATATCCCGAATGCCCCTCTAGTAGTTCGGACACCGATCCCGCTTTCCATCAGTAATTTTCGGTATTTCCTGTATGTACGCATGCATAGTATTGTCAATCAAGGCACAGTTAACGAAATGTTTTCCGAAGATACGATCAACAGGGACGTACCAGGCCTTGAAAGCTATGATGGATGTTGCAGAAATGTTGATTAACAAGGAGAGCGCCAGGTGAACAACTTGGGCGATGTCGAGCATAAGACGCAAATGGATCCATCCAGTCCGGTTATAAATAACTATTTGTATGGCCCTCGCCGTAACCGTCGTCAAGTAAAGGACTAGCATATGTTCAAGGAAGAGACAGGTCATGGTGAGGTAAAACAAGACCAAAAAGACGGAAGCGCACGGGTGTTCATTACAAGCATGACGACCGGAATCACCAAGATAACCCGATTCTGGTCGGGGCATAAAACCCAAGCCCGCCAGACGACGACGGCATCAGCGATAACAAACTAAATCATACAGGTTAGTTCATGGGGACTCGGAAAGCTTGTGGAGAACGTGGGGGTACGAAGCTGTTGCTCTGTACTGTAAGGTACTGACATTGATGAGAAGAATGTCAAAGAGCATCGTCTGCAAAGCTGACGACGATAGACTGGTATTGATAGCCTCAACCTCGTGGAGAACGCAATGGGAACCTGTGGCATTGTTGATGTGGCACAACGTGACACTCTTGCCTAACGAGTCGATAAACTGGACGGTGAAGAAAATGGAACAGATCCAATACGCAGTCATCAACGTGAACAAGGACGCGATGATAACGAGGAAGCATTTCCGTGATCGACTTTGGACGCCATTAGTGCTGTTTCATCACAAAAAACCGTTATGAAAAACAAAGCATCAAGGAGATTGAGCCGCGGGTCCCTTACATCATGGCCTGAATAGTGACGGGAACGAGACACAGATAGATTCCTGGGATACATGGAGAGTCAACAATCGGCACGGACTATACGAAAGAAGCAGGAGGGAGGACCATAGAGCAATGTTTTGCAGGTTAGTTCTATGATCTCGCCATGATTGGATGACAAGAGTGAATCTTGTAGCTTTTGCCAGCTGGCTGGTAAGTTGGACGCCATTTTCTCGACTAGCGTAGACCACGGATCAAAAAGTGAGAAGGTTTCGAGATGGGCAGCCGCTTTTGAGGTATCACCAGCACGATCTGGGCGGCCTTAGCTCGTGAGACATGATTGGGTTGTTTTTATGAAAGAAAGATACGTTCGTTCCAAAAAGAACATCACAGGGGGTATGATAGTAGCGATGTGTGATATGGACTTAGTCACACTAATGGTGGCTCTGCATGGTGCGCCCGGCGCGCCCGTCTTCAAGTTCAATTGACAGGCCTCGATCAGGGGGGTATATAGTAATCCATTGTTCGATTTGTAACTCAGACCGCGCTATCCACTACCCGTTACCCACCACTGCCTTCAGGCACTAGCATTGTACTGCATACCATACCTGACAAATGCTTCAAGTTCCTTGTATTGCCTCGGCGACAATCCAGTGGGGGCTTTCTTGCACACAATTAACTTCGAGTCTTCTTGGACACAAGCAACTTTCAATACTACTGGCGCACCCGAGTTCGCGAGCATTCCACTGGCAGGACCACGTTTACCCACGTTGCGGCCCATATGGATGACAAATGTAGGGCACATTGTTCTCTCTCAGGCTGAGTCTTCAGCACGCAGTCACAATAATCTCCTGATAGACATCCAAGTCGTATACCCACCGCAATCTCGAGATAGCTACTCACTGCATAATGAGATGGTCCTGGCTGTATCAGCGTATCATAATGACATGGGTCCCAAAAGGTCAAGACTCGCGACGTAAGCATCAAGATTCCATTGATTGATTCAGCTTTTAGCCGCAACACCATGAACACCTTTTACGTCCCTGATCAGTCGACCATACAATTTCGCCAGTTTGAAGTTCCTTTGAAGATATGTCCACTCTAAGTTAGTTACAGTAGCTAGAATATAAAGACATAACCTGAGTCTAAGTGTTATGTGGTGCTTAGGTCGTGTGTGACCAGTAGGCTCGACGTTTTACTTCTAGAAAACTACGTGTGACTACCGCTCAGGTTGTGCTGACTTCGCTGACATTCACTTTCAGGTCCTCAATTGTAAATACAGTGCGGAAATGCGATTCATTTCGCTTTCCAAAGCAGGCATGCGGTTCCGTCGAGGCGACGAGGCTATTCGTAGCATCATAAAAAGAAATGATGGCATACATTGACAACGGCGGGGTCCATGCCACGAATTCAATCGATGCACCGTATAGAAAGCAAGGTTGACGCATGTCCGCGTCAACAGCCTGAGGCCCAATGCCAGAGGAGGTATCGAAGACTCGGAGTATGGTACACTCTGAGGGCGCGTAAAGCTAGACGCCCGATGCCCTTTAGGACGAGTGGAACCGGAAAAAAGAAAACAGGTGGTTAAGGGTTGATTTTGATAACCCCCGATTCAGAGGCCGATTGACCGCATGATCGGTAACGCCTGTTAAAAGGGCGCACATAACCACGGGTGATTTCGGGGGGGAAAAGTGTAAAAGAGCGGCCTTTTTCGGGCGCTCAGATCTTGAACCATGGAGATCAATATAAACAACGAGAGGCTACGGCCCGCTAGCCGCCATGAATAAACGCCGTCCACGGTCTGGTTGCCAGGTGGCTTTCACCCTCTTGGAGATTCCCAGTGGTGCCAGGCTCCCAAACTTGTATGATGTGTTCCTGTCACAGTCTCTTGGCTTCTTAAGATGCAGAGCTGTAGAGTTGTATTGTCGTTCGGTCTATGTAAGATGGGTCGCGTGCCATGAGACTGACGTCGTCCCATTTTACCCAGCAGCATAATATCGAGCCGCAGGGCATTTGCGCTCGTCTTGGAGTTGGGATCGACTATGAAGGGTTGTGTTGGGGAAACCCGATGACCCGAGTATAACATTATGAGTTATAGGTGATGAACCCTATACACACGCGCCGTCTGGTCACACGATGTAGAATTGATAATAGAAGTAAGCAATGTGCTAATGAGGCGAGATGTAAGGACTCGCGTGTGAGTAGCGAGGGCAACCCAGAGGTAAGATGAGGGATCGAGAAGCCCTTTTGAGGCGTGTAGAGATTGGAGGGGGAAAGAGGAACCTAACGCGGAAGGACCATTGATTTCTAAGAAGCTCGACAAGAAAGCCGTACAGTACGAGTGGCCGTCCGAGAAGTACGAATCTAACTGCAATACTATGGGCACATCGGAGCATAAGAACACAGGAAACTGGCATATAAAAGAACAATGGTGAAAGGCACCTTGGGACAATAAGGTGTGTCGCATGCAGGGGATCGAGTGGCATTGAGGTGAGGGCGCAGGTGTAAGTGGTTCGTGATGGTCCGTCTCACCATCTGCGAGGGTTACGTAGGTTAATCGACTGCCTTTGTGTCGGACGTTACCACGGGCGATGTTTTCGGAATGTCAGCTGTTTCATTCGGAGCGGGTGGGGGTAGATGCGACAAGTCATAAACATTGATTGTCCCATCCGAGGAGACTGCGCTCATGAGTATTGTGGGATCTCGCCGAGTTGATGAGGGGGGGGGCTATTCGTATTGTATCAATTGCCTTCACCCTGGGCGACCTTGGTTAAGTATTAAAATCACCAGAGAGATTCCACAGCGCACCGATTCCCGTGTCTAATTAAGTATGCGATAGGATGAAGAACTGTTTCAGTGTCGGGAGAGACTTCGTAAACGATTGTCTCTTTTTCTTCAGTGGCAACGAGGAGTACCTCGCCGCCTCCACAAACACTCTGCGTGAATTTCATATCGTGTATTCTAGACGCGTATTCCAGCATGTATAGAACTTTCAGTTCCTGAGGCGGAGTAAGACAAGGATGGGGTAGAAGAATTTACAATAGCTCACCGTCGAATAGATATTGATGGTTTTTTTGCTTTTGAACAATCAGCTGCGACCCGGTAGTCGACCACCAGACAAGTTCGCCCTCTGAACCAAAAAAACAAAGAGAGAAGGTTCTACTGTTATACGACAACGCAATATCCGTATGTCTGAGACTCACCAAAGCCGAGTTTCATACTTGCCGCCCTCTTCCCACGCATGAGGTCCTGCATGTACAGTGTCCGTTCCTTCCCAACGCTCAACGCAACCTTCCCAGACAGGTGCACGGACACTGAATTGACACGTCCCTTGTGGCCCCTTCGGCGACCGAAGCACCGCCCAGTCTCGAGAGCGAAGGACACAGAGGGTACCATCTTCGGACGCCGAGATGAGGTGTGAACGCGAAGGGAAGGTGGGATCCGTGATGGAACCTATATTAAAAAATGACATTGGTTCACTTGTTATGGATGCCGGACCACAAAAGAAAGAGAGGTTCGAACCTTCGTGTTGCATAAGTCCACCTGTTTCCTTTCCGTCGCCTGAGATCTCAGACCTTAATAATCTCACCTTGGTTCCCAGTCGCGAGCCATTTACCACCCTGCGGTGACGTAGCAACACTCTTGATGTACGAGACGTGCGCGGGAAAAATGAAGATCGGCTTCAGCGTCCATTCGAGGTCCAAAGAGGCATCAGGCGAAGGGACAGATACGGTTCCCTGAAGACCATAGATGACCGGCAATTATTTTGAAGGAGGGAAGCGAAGGCTCCTGCTCCCTTTCCGAATCAAGCTGGTGTCGTCGATCGTATCCGCCGAGACGACAACGACATTGCGCCTACTACTTTTGAGTGACACATTGTGGGCTTTATGCGGCACAGACTGAACCAGTTTTCTCTCTGGGTTAACATCAGAGTGCTCTCCGAACCTTGCTCTCTTTGCCTGTCGTTCCGTCGTCTTTGGATGGAAGATATGGTTAGAGGAGGACCCAGAAATAAGGTTAAGGGTTCGCAACCCAAAGGGAGCAGAACTGGAGCAGAGCCATACAGCCATGTCTACGACACCGAGGAACGACATTTGACTCTTTTATAATAAGACTCTCCCCACACTTCCTTGGCACTACTGTGACACAGGCCGCGTGGTGCTGTGTTGTTGAAGAGAAGAATGCAAGCTTGAACACGCATGTACTTTTTTCGAAGACGCGTCAGGCCTTTTCACGGGGAACATGACAATAGCAGTCATGGATGATATATGCACCAAAAAACATGCAGACGACGTGCATTCTTTGCTATGCTCCGAGGTGATCAATCCCCGCACCACACTAATGCTTGCCTCCCTGCGCCAAGAACACTTGATCTTAATCCCCAGTCACCCTTCGACACGACCGTAATCCAACTGCTGAACACCTCGGGTGTGGCGATTATTGGCAAGACGATTTGCGGTGAATTTGGTATGAGGTAACCTCCTCTTCTATCTACTGCAGTAGTCTTTCACATTTGACAGGGTCCTTAAGTGTCTGAATGTTTACTCGGTGCACAGACCAGTCATAGTTGATTGAAATGTGCATGAGCACCGCTCGGCAGGAGGCAGCTCAGGAGGGTGCGGTGTAGCCGTCACCACGGGCATGTGTGATGCGTAAGCGTCAATGTTTCAACCCAAGGACATTTCGCGCGTTATCTCGCCCTTGTCAGTTTACATACATTCCCACACTCACAGGGCTCTCACAATGAACACTGGTGGATTGATTGGGCTACCGGCCTATACTGTGGTGTCGTCAGGCGCAAAGCTTCTTACTGTCTATTCACCAGGGTAAATGCCCTGACTAACACCATCGACAGAGATGGACAAAAGGCAATGACCGTTTCCGAAGATGGGGCGTGGTGTCATTTGTGGACTGCCTTGACTGTGGTGGTGACGGGGGGGGGAGGTCATTGGCAAGGATGTCGCCCCCACCTCTGAGATTTTCATTCTATTGCTGCCCACCTTTCTCGGAGTTTTCCTTTTATCGGTCCAACGCGCCTTGTCTGATTTACATATGGGATCATATTATGTTCAAAAGAGCTTCAACCACATTTCATCAACCTTTTCATTCTCCTCATCCATCCCTTCCATCTCCTTCATGGGCGAGTCCTTCAAAAACACATCACTAAGTGAAAGGAATCCCACCTAGTATATCGAATACCTATCCAGATATCATCTTGTTGGTCGTTGCATCAATGGGAAGCCACTTCGTTTCACCTTGTGGAATTGAGGGAACAGATATTGCCCGTCTCTGATTCTTGCCGAGCATCACACTCTGACATGATCTGACACCTTGTCAAGGCGACGAAGGCTGGAGTCAATCTTACATGTCATGAATGCCTCATCACGATTATCCAGGATAAACCTAAGGATCACTCTCTGGAAAGCTTTGTTGAGATACCCTGGGTCATTTTGCGGGTCGGATGGTTCAAGCCAATATCTGTTGGTGTCAAGGATGCCGGTGAGGTCATTGAGCAAAGAGCAGAGGGGTTGGTAGGTGGAATGAGCAGCGCGATCTAATGTCCTACTCCTGATGGAAGCTATACAGTCTTTAGCTTGTCCCGTTGTACGTGCCCCGATTGTGTTGGAACCAGTACGATACGATCACGTTACGATCATCGTCAATCGTCCATCTCATGTGACTTTTATTTCGAGTATAAGTTCCCTTTCTTTTTCTTTCTTTCCTTTCCCCTCAGTTTGTTCACTTCATTCCGAGCTGAGGGTAAGCTATTCTTACAATCTCTGACTACTGTTATCTCTTACGCCTCTGTAGTTCTCCCACGTCTAGGTAGATATTGGAATATAGTTCATTCACTTCATTCTGAGCTGAGGTTCTCCCGCGTCTAGACCTTAACAGGTTATGGGCCCTGGTGCCCATTTGTGACCACCATCATCATCATTACTTCTCGATCATGATCACTTGTGTGCCTTGATTCAAATATGTCGACTGGGAATACTAATCCACCCAATCCTATGGGTAATCCCACTGGCACCACTGGTTCTTCTGCCAATGCTGGTTCCACCAATCCATCCCCTCCTGCTGTGACCGGTGGTGGTGGTTCTGCTAGCCCTGGCCCTACCAATCCCACTGTGGGTACTACGAATGTCAAACCACCTCCCCAAACTTCCACTGCAGCTGGCTCTGGGGGGATTACTCTTACCGAACAACCAGTTGCTGATCCATCTTGGCCCACTTCCCTAATTCTCGATCTCACACAAGGGAACTGGCCTGAGTGGAGTCGGTGTCTGACCCTCCTAGCAGATAGACTTCTTGTCTCCAGTTACCTGAAGGGGACTCTAGCATGTCCTGACCCAATAACAGACACAGCTGCTAACCTGATCTGGGATGGGAACGACAGATCTTTATGTGCATTCATGCTTGAGCACGTTACCTCCACTGAGTTCGACTTCGCTACCACTTTTGACACTTCCCATGCCTTATTCGAGGGACTTCGCATGTGCCACGAAAAATTAGGCCTACATGTTGTGGCGATGGATCCCAAGACGGGACCATGCTGTGAGTTCGAAAATGGAAGGAAAAAGGGGTAAACGCGACACACGCTTCCCTTGTGTTCGTTGAGGGCGCGGTGCTCTTATATATTCATGAGTCTGTTGATTACATGCTGACTGTACTACTTAGTCTAAATGGGGGTAACAGAGAACAAGGAAGACCGAAAGGGAAAGGCGCGAGGCTGTGCGTCGGCAACAGTTGGCAGCGAGCGCGAGGGGCGAGTGGCAGTAGCGGCTCCCTTACACCTCCCGGGGGGTCCAAAAAATTTGACCCTCCTGGGTCAAACGGATGCCAAAGCGCGGTTTTGAGCAGGCGGTGGCGGTCGAAACGTCTTGAAACCAATGTTTTGCGCTTGGTAGTGGGCGAACTTGAAAGCTTGCGCAGAGAGTAAGCAAGGGCTGGAAAGATGTCGGCTGCGTGGGGCATGGCAAATCTGAGGACAAGACGGAGGACGGGACGAGTGGCGGGCATGGTGTTGGTGATCGGGACTGCAGCTGGGAACGAGTTCTTGCTGCTGCGATTGCCGTTAATGTTGTCCTCGAAGGGGTCGCTGTCGAAACTGCTGGTGTTGTTGCCTTGGCTGGTGTTGAGGACTGTGCTGCGCAGGGAGCTGTTGCCGCCAATGTCGAGTGTTGAGTCTTCGGCGTTGCTGGTGTCACTTCCTAACTGCTGGCCGCCTGGGTCGTAAGTTTGGCAGTGGTTGCCGCTCTTGCTATTTTGGTTGCTGTAAGTGGTGATACTTATCGAGACGTGTTCGTGAGAGACAAAGGGAGGGGTGGCAAGTGTGGCAAGTGTCGAAGGCGGTGAGGGGACATCGGTGGATGAGGCAGCGGCATTTGTCATTGGACGGGTGGTGGCTATGATGAAAGATTCGGCGGCAACTGGGAGAGAAGCGAAGGTGTCGGTGTTGGTCGTCGAATGAGGAGCGGCCGCGGAAAGGGGGATGGCGGCGGTTAGCGTGCTGTCGAGGTTGGGGTTGTAGTCCTCGCTGAGTCTATTGTCTGAGTGTTCGCTGTCGCCGGTGCCGGGATTGATGTGATTGCAGCCATATTTGCTGAGGGTGTCGTCGACTGAGAACTCCAGAAGATCGGAAAGGAGGTTGTTGCTGTTGCGGTGTTTGCTGCCGTCGGAGTTGCCTGAGAGCTCCAGAAGATCAGAAAGGAGGTTGTTGCCGCTGTTGCAGTGTTCGCTGCCGTCGAAGTGTTTGCCGCCTGGGTCGTAAATGCGGATGTCTTCACCGAGTTCAATGCAGCAGAAACCTCCAGGGTCGTACGCGTAGTTGTGGCCGCTGAGTTCGTCGCTGCTAAGTCCTCTGGGGTCGAATGTGTGGTTGCCTTCGCTGGCGCTGGCATTGGGGCCGCAGTCGTTTCTGCTGACGTCTTCACTGCTGTCTGTGTCGTGGGAGTGGTCGGTGTTTGCTGGTGTGTTGTCGTGCTTCGGGATCTGATGAGGTCCTCTTGGGTTCGCTCTCAGGGCGGCGTCGAAATGGCATGGTTTCGGTTCTTCTTCGTATTCGGAGCCTCGGCTGCTGCTGCTGGTAATTTCGGACTGGCGGTGTTCTTCTGGCTGATGTTTCGACAGGGCGGCGAGAGGCGAAAGCGGAGGCGGCGTGAGATCGTAAGGCGGGGACGTGGGCGGTGATGGTGATGTGACGAGTGACGGTGACGGTGATGGCGGGACGAACAACGGGGGCGAAGCTAGATCGGGAAGTGGTAACGGCGTTAGCAATGGCGATGGTGGCGGTAACGAGATGGGCGATGCGGAAGACTGGCAGTACGAGATAGGCGGCATGAGTTCGTGAATTGTGGGCGCAGGTGGTGAGACAGGAGACAAGGGACTCGGCGTGGGCATGGAGTTGACTGTTGGCGGGATTGGCAGAAGGGACTTGAGGCGAGCGAATAAAGGAAGACGCTTCTTTGGTGTGGCAGAAATGGTAGGCACGGGCAGCAGGCAGGACGGGGAATCGACAGACTGAGGGGCAGGTGCCAGAGAGGGCTCGGGAGATACAGAATGGACGGTAGGGGAAGGCGAGCGAGAGGCAGGGGCAAGAGATGGAAGAGATGATGATGACGAGGCTGGACTAGCTGGCAACTGAGCATGCGGCATGGGAGGACTAGGCAAGACGGTAAGGGCAGGCACGGGGCAAACGAGGTCAGCTGAAGGCGAGCGAGGGCATGTCACAGGGACTGGAGACGAGAGGGCTGGTATAGGCGCGGGTGTGGGAGGTGTGGGCAAAGCGGTCGACAAGGGTGTGGGGAGACTGGGCAAGTCGGACAGGGGAGTACAAATGGCACTGAGGGGAAAGAACTGTGCAATGTTTCCGGGCTCGGGTTTGGGCATAAATTCGGCAGCCTCGGGGTTCCAGTAGACAGTTGCCGAGTATACCACTGCATACGAGGGATCCTGTGGTGTCATGTCTGGCGCGGCGGGTGATGTCAGTGGATCTGGCTCGGGCAGTGCCCATTCTTCTCCCCGGGTGATGATTGGGTACCGAAAGCGGACTCACCAGTAGAGGAGCGCGTATGAGTCATTGTAGGTAATAAAGGCCTTGTCCTTTATGGCATCGGAGATCGTGAGGAATTCAATTAGCTCGTCCTCCGAGCATTTTGACAGATCTGCTGGTGTTCTGACTGGGATAATTGGCGGCGGTGGCAATGCGGATGAGTCGGAGGGAGAGGAAGGAGATGATGGGACTATGGGCGGCACGGGCAGGGAAACAGATGGCTGGGGACATGCTGCATGCTCGGGATCGGGGGTTGGGAGTGGTGGAAATTGGCCGTATGTGAAGGCATGCTCGGGTTCGGACTCGGACTCAGAAGGTGATGATGAACGGGCAGATGGGTGACGAGGGGCTTTGTACTGTGGACGAGGTTGTCGTTTGGGTGGCAGGGACTGAGCGCGACGGTTCCTCCTGCGTCGTGCGACCTTAGCTTTGAGGTCCTCCACACGTTCTCGTACTTGCTGCTTATCTGGTAGGAGTGTGTGCCTGGGTTCATGCCGATTGTTAGTTCGCCACTTGTAGTCTTCATACCAGTCTTCGGCTTGCCGTTGCTCGTGCCTCAAGTCTTTCGGCCGTTGAGAAAAGATGTCACGCATGGTCTGGAGTGCTTCTTGGAGGTAAGGGTATTTGCTGGCTGGCTGGGACGTGAGGAGAAGGCAGCGAAGTATTAACGCGCGGTCATCAGGGTGGAAGCCATACCAGAAGAGCTCGTCTTGCTCGTCTTCGTCCAGTAGGTGTGAGTCGAGGAGGGGTTCTGCAAGGTCCAGGAAGTCGTTGTGGTATTCCGCTATATCTCTTTTCATCTCCGTATGACGTTTCGTCGCCCATAGCACATACTCAAAGATATCTTGCTCGTGTTTCTTGTAAGGCATTGTGGACGGGGAGTGGTGGCGCACGGCTAACGAAGGGTGTGTTGCCTAAGAGACAATGAACGGGGGTACCGGAGATACTAGGAATGCCAAGAGGCAACCTAGGGGAAAGTGATGCCAAGCTGAGATAAAGGAAATCCGAAATAAGAGGTGGGAAAATCTGAAAAGCTTTCCCAGTGTTACGATCTGTTATGGTATTGGCCTATGAAAACCTTTTTTCCTTTTCCTTCTGCTTACTTGATACACTTACTGATACGTTTACTGATACGCTTACTGATACATTAGTAATTGGAGTCCCACGTGACTCAGAAGGCCGTGACGCCCCACGTGCCTTGGGGCTATGCCCCGTGACTCAGACTCTGACGGAGTCGAATGAGTCAGACTCATGCGTTTCACTTATGTTTCACTTCTGATCTGACTCACTTTAGTATCATATGTACCATAACGGGTTATCCCAAAAGGGGAGCCTCTGTACTATATAAAGTCTCGCTGTAGAGTACCTTGTACCCCAAGCTCGACTTGGTTACTTTCCCGAATCTACTTGATCGTCTTCACAGTGCAGGTGAAGGAGGCGTACCTTTCCTTCTCCTACACTACGCTCTACAGTATTAAAGGCCCTTCCTTGCGAAGTACCCTTTAATACTCGTCTTGCTTCAACTCTACCAGTCTTAGGCAACTGTCGAAGGCCTATTCCATTCTATAAGTCTTAGTAGCACTTGCGAGCTACTAACAAACGGACTTGTTCGTATCTACTCACAAGTCACGCGTGCTGAGCCTAGGTACCAAGGGTTAAGCCCGGACCTTAGAGACGTATCATTACCTCAGGTAGAACGTCCCTCATGCTAGCAGGATCTCCACATATCCCCTTAGGTCAAGTCGACCCTTAACGCCCTCGGGAGCGTTACACCCAGCCTCACTGGGGCAGCCAATTGTGGCGATGGATCCCAAGACGGGACCACGCTGTGAGTTCGAAAATGGAAGGAAAAAGGGGTAAACGCGACACACGCTTCCCTGCTGTTCGTTGAGGGCGCGGTGCTCTTATATATTCGCGAGCGACTGTATTTACATGTTGATTGTTGAATGTACTACCTAGTCTAAAAGGGGATAACAGAGAACAAGAAAGACCGAAAGGGAAAGGCGCGAGGCTGTGAGTCGGTGACAGTTGGCAGTGAGCGCGAGGGGCGAATGGCAGGTAGCGGTGGCCATGTGCAGTAGATGAGGATTCCGAGGCCAACGCACGGCCTCCCTTACAATGTGCAAATCAACCTCATCCTAAAAGGGTTTAACATTTACTACAAACCCTCAGTCGACATGACAGCTACCTTGAAAGAGCTATTTGACCTCCACAATCGGATGAAGAAGATGGGGAAAATGGACGAAGACAAAATCTTCCTTGTGTTCATTGTTAACGCCTTGGGAAGGCACTACCCACAACTTCAGTCCACCATTCATCAGCTCACCAATGATCCTACCTTCACAGCACATGATGCTTTACGACGTATTGCTACGGAGGCTACACTGTCAAAAAGACATGGCGAATTGGGAATTCATTCCACATTGGTGGCTCTGGCGGCTTTGGACCAAGGGACAAAATCCCCCACGGTTATATGCTCTAATTGCAAGAGACTTCATCATACGATCGACTTCTGCATTAAGCCTGGAGGGAAGATGGCCAGTGAGACAATGGAGGAGGCAAAGGCAGCCCAACGCACAGCCGCAGGAAAAACCCCATGTTCTTTGAGAGGAGGAGGGCAGATGGCAAACGTGGCCACTACTGCTGGAAATGCTGCCACCATTGGAACTACATCTACATCCAATTCTTCGCAGACCTTGGGCACTGGTGGCACATCCGTTACAACCACTCCCATGCCTGTCACAAATTTTCAGGGCACTGTTTCCACTCCCATCTCGAATACACAGACAATCGTCCTTAATGGGATTTCCTACATTCCTGCTCCCACCTCAGGGATTCCTCTCCCATCGCAAACCACCAACCTTTGCATCTACCCTGGACTACCATTGGCTATCAGCGATCTGACTGAAACTAGGGCCTTTATTACCCTTGACGAGTCTCCGAAGGTGTCACTTAGATGGGAGGACTACACTAGGGTTGCGGACTTAGCCAATGTGGAAGCGAACGCTGCTATCACTCCCACTTCTCCTTACGCTGCTGTCAGAGTTCTGGAGTCTCCATTTGTGCTCAATACTGGGGCTACCTGTCATATTTCCCCAGAATGCACTGACTTCCAAAGTATCACACCAATCCCACCCCATCCCATCACAGGTCTAGGAGGAGCATGTGTGTATGCTGTCGGAGTTGGAACTATTGAACTCTCCATGGAATCCGGACAGCACCTCATACTGCACAATGCCTTATTCGCCCCCATGTCAACTGTCCGCCTCATTTCGGTCATAACACTTAACAGAGACAGCAAGTGTCTGAGCTGCTTCAACGAGGATTTCTGTTGGGTGATGGACAAGAAAAGCAGTGCTATTATCGCGTGTGGTGAGGTCTCACCAACCAAGAAGCTCTACACCATAAAATCTTTCATCCCCAACATCATCCCATATGCGTCTCAGCCTTCCATTACAGCCAATCAGTCTAGCCTTTATGCCTCTAGAGTCCCCAACCTCGAAACATGGCATTGCCGACTTGGCCACTGCAACACACGAACAATCATAGACATGGCTCAGAACAACATCGTCAAAGGTATGCCAATTGATCTCTCTCATACGCCGCCGAAATGTAACCATTGCATTCTTGGAAAACAGGCCTGGACAATGGTGCTGAAGTTGCATGAGGGATTGAAGGCTACCAGACGGTTGGAAAGAGTTTTTGTTGATCTGTGTGGGCCTATGTCTGTTACTTCCAAATCTGGACATTTATATGCCATGAATCTCATTGATGATTACTCGAGTTACATCTGGACTGTCCCTCTTAAAGGCAAGGACGAAGCAGTGCAGGCCTTATGTGATTGGCATTGTGTGGTCGAGAATCAGTCTGGGGAGTGACTCAAGGCCTTTGTTACCAATAATGGAGAGCTAGTATCCCGATCTGTTGCAAGTTGGTGTGCCCAACATGGCATCGAACACATGCTCACTGCACCCTACACATCGGCTCACAATGGGCAAGCAGAACATCTGCACCAAACATTACTCGATAAGGCACGGACGATGTGTTTGGCATGCAATGCTCCAGCCTCATTATGGGATGAGTTCTGTGCGACAGCAGCATATCTCACCACGCTGACTGCCACTTCCTCCCTGGGCGGCAAGACACCTTATAAACTCTGGTTCGGACAACCCCCATCCCTATCCCATCTATGAGAAATCAGTTGTAAAGCCTTTGCCCTCATCATGACTCACAATCCGAAACTCCTACAGCATTCTGTACCTTGTGTGCTTATCGGGTATGCTCCACACGCTAAGGCTTACCACTTATGGAACCCTGCTTCTGGAAGAGTCTTTAATTCCTTCCATGTGACCTTCGTCGAACATCTGGATGACCTGCCAGCTGATCTGCTCCCGGGTACAATCGTGAATGTAGACGATGGGAACATCCCTCCATCCTGGGAGGCTGCTGCTTCTGGTATTACCAAGTCTGGTTCCTCTATTGACCCAAACTTCATTAACATTCTACCTCCTCCTTCATCCTCCCCTGCTTGTATGGTATCTTCTAATTCATCCACTCAATCGCCTGTTTCATCTCAGACTTCTCGGAACCCTATGCCGGTTACCCCGGTATTACCTTCTAATTTACCTTCAATTCTTCCTTTTTCTTCAGATGCTACCCAAAATGTTCCTTCTTCTAATTCTATTACGTCTTCCACTTTAACTCCACCTACACATGTTAACCCATCTGACTTGCCCCCTGGCTCACCTCCCCATCCCCGTACACCCATATCACCCCCCTCTTCCTCTGTCCTTGATCCCCCTTCTCCCCTTATGCCTCTCCCCCCTTCTCCTCCCCCTTTGCATCATTCCTCCCATATACCAATTCCCTACTCTCGTGCAACCTCCAATGACAGACTTCGTCCTGATTCCCGACTCTCCAATGCTCTATCCAACATCCGTGCTTCTGCACTCCATCGAAAGGAGGAGTGTGTCACCTGTCGATTCAGAGCAGGACGATCAGACGAGCACTCCCAAGCCTTCTTGTCAGAATTTGCTCCTTTCCGCAAGTCTCACTACCTCATCCCCACTGATTTCGATCCAGGTCACCTTTCCCCACTTCTTTCTGTTGATGAAGTTCTTTCTGCCATTGCCAATGGCACGATAGAACCTACCATTGACTGTGGTAATGACCCCTCATGGGAGGAAGCCCTTGCCTCACCAGAACATGAATACTGGATTGCTGGCAGCTGTGAAGAACTCAAGAGCCTGGAGAACCTGAACATCTTTGTGCTCATTCCATGCACAAGTGTCCCTCATGGCCAAAAGCCTCTAAAAGGGAAATTGGTTTGTAAATGCAAGGGGGATGACACCGGAAAAGTGGTCCGATACAAGGTACAATACGTGGCGAAGGGTTATGCCCAATGCTATGGAGTCAACTATGAGAAAACCACTGCACCGACCATACGCCTCGAGTCCTTCCGCTCTCTTCTACATATTGCTACATCATCAGGATGGGACATCCAACACTTCGACATAAAGACTGCTTTCCTTCATGGAGTCCTTCCGGAGAATGAGACCATGTATATGGAGCAACCACCAGGGTTTGAGGCCTCTGGGATGGAGGACTGGGTGATGAAGTTGTTGCAGAGCATTTACAGGATGAAACAGGTGAGTAGGGTGTGGAACAAGACATTCAACAAGGAGATGAAGAAATTGGGATTCGAAAGGCTTTCCAGTGAGTGGTGCGTGTATCGTCGAGAGACCCCTGCTGGCATTATCATTTTTGTCGTTCATGTGGATGACATCATCTCAGCTGCAACATCCCACGCCAAGAATGAGCATTTCAAGGCTCAACTCAAGGTGAAATGGGATATCAGCGACCTGGGACCAGTAAAATTCACACTCGGCATCGCCATCTCACGTGATTTGGAATCCAATACCATCTCCCTCTCTCAGACCGCCCTCATTGACTGTGTCACAGAACAGTTTAACCAGTGAGACGCACACCCCATTGACATACCCATGGTCACTGGATTGCAACTGCATAGACTGGACAAATCTCTCCCAGTGCCACCCGAGATCCAATCGTGGGCAGAACGTACACCATATCGTTCACTGGTTGGCAGTCTCATGTATATTGCAGTTGGTACCCACCCCAACATCACATACACTGTTGGCTGTCTAGCCTCCTTCCTTGACTGCTATAGGCCCAAACATTGGGAGGCCGCAATTCGAGTCGTCCGTTATCTGAAGGGCACTCGCTCATTATCTTTGGTTTTGGGAGGCCAGGACCCACTCACTCTAAATGGCTACTCAGATTCCGATTATGCCAACTGTCCGGATACCAGTCGGTCGATCAGCAGATACTGCTTTACCCTCAGGTCCGGGATGATATCCTGGGGTTCACAAAAACAAAAAACCGTTGCCAATTCCTCCTGTTACGCTGAGTACATCGCCTTACACGAAGCTTCTCGCGAGGTAGTATTCCTAAGGGAACTATTGAGCAGCCTGCACTCCCTCCCATCCTCTCCTACCCCCATCCACTGCGACAACAACACTGCGTCGATACTATCTGAGGATCACGTATGGCACGCACGAGTCAAGCACATCCATGTCAAGTATCACCTCATTAGGGAACTTGCATCAGAGGGCAAACTCACAGTCACTCGTGTCCATTCAGCCAACAATGTCGCTGACATTTTGACCAAATCACTCGGATGTGCAGACTATCTGCGTTTGTGTCATTTGTTGGGATTGCGTGCAGGGAAGGATACTTGAGGTCATGTGATGGAAGATTGGACTTTCTTTTTTTTATGGACTCTAAACAGATCTTTTTATTTCTTTTACTTACTATCAGAATTCACTGTCCGATTGAGGAGGAGTGTTGGAACCAGTATGATATGATCACGTTACGATCATCGTCAATTGTCCATCTCATGTGACTTTTATTTCGAGTATAAGTTCCCTTTCTTTTTCTTTCTTTCCTTTCCCCTCAGTTTGTTCACTTCATTCCGAGCTGAGGGTAAGCTATTCTTACAATCTCTGACTACTGTTATCTCTTATGCCTCTGTAGTTCTCCTGCATCTAGGTAGATATTGGAATATAGTTTGTTCACTTCATTCTGAGCTGAGGTTCTCCCGCATCTAGACCTTAACAGATTAAAGGGGCGATATACTCCTCCTTGCACTTCTCCTCAGCTTGCACACATATAACCCAGTAGAGGAGAAGCCAGAACATCGATTCTGCATCGTGTTCCAACTCGTGCCTCCATTGGTTTAATATTGTCTGTCACATGTTTGTCTTCACCCATGAGATGATAAGCTTAAGACGCTGGATGAACAGCAGCAGAAACGCACTCATCATAATTATTTGTCCAGGCACAAATGGGGATCTCTTGATTCGATCTGGGTGGTTGGTAGTGTATGGTTGAGGACTCTCAGGAACTTTGGGGATAACACCAAAGGCCCAAAGCTCTGTGGGAGTGGAACAGAAGTTTCCAATTCAACAATGTGGGTGATGAAAATAGGTGTGCCCTGATGACATCGAAATTAAGAGTAGCTCATAAACTGAAATCGGGATGTGACGAACAGTTTGGGTAATTCACTGGTACTTAGGGCCCTGTTTATTCTTGAGATCTTCTACATGGTTGAAGTCAATGAGTAGCACCAAGATTTTCTGGGGGTCAGTACTTGGTTTGGTGTTACATTAGCATATATCCAAATGCACAAGCTCTTCTACATACCTCTCACCAAGAAGAAACTATTGCAAATATACAGCCTAAGAATATGGCCAGACTGGAAATTGAACCCAGGCCTATTGGATATATACCAGGTGCTCTACCACTGAGCCACCTAGCCTCAGGAAGTGGCTGTGGATTGCCTCTTGTCTTTTTATTCATTTTATATTGGCTACTCCTTTTTGGGAGCTGACCATGACTTTGTGGCAGATTGCATCTCCAACAGAAACTTGATGAAACAGAGTCCCTTTGGTCCAACCATCTTGTCCACTGGACCAGACTGAGCATCCAACACACCACCAGTGTCTGATTCAAAGAACAAAATATTTCCTTTACTTATGTCATGATGGAGGATGGAGGCTATCATAGAGCACTCAAAGCGCAAGTATCACAATACTGTGGACATGTGGGTACACAATGTGGTCAATAATAAAAATGGACTTACTTTCTGAGACATCAAACACAACATCCAGCATCTGCTGCAGAGTACAGATTGTTTCAAATGGCATCCCCAATTGTCGTAATTTTATGCAATGCTTTTTCCTATGTCTGCATAGAGGAATAGCAAGTACATGGTAAGTGACCACCTCCACCACTCCAGGGACCTAGTGCATAGCACGGGTTTGTGAACCCACGCGGGTAGCTAGGTATGGGTCAGACAGGTCCGGGTCTGGGTCGAGCTTGAGGTACCCATGCCAAACCCACACCCGCGGCACTGGGTGTGGCGGGTTTCAGCATTATCTATCGAAGTGTCAGTAGTACACAGTATGGACAATTGTGTGTTACATTTGAGGCTACAACTATCCACACATAATCCACATTCCATCGTGACTTAATACATGTCTCCATCCCAAGCCATCTGCATCCCAATGGCTCCCACCCCATCAAAATTTGCAGCACCTCCTACAACACAACCTGAGATTCTTGAAGGCCGGAAAAGAAAGGTTTCATCAAGGATTACTGATGAGAACTTTGTCGGCGCAGAGACGAACGCTGTCACCAAGCGTCTCAAACTGTCGGCCATTGCTGCTCGTGCTGCATCTGTCAAACATCGAGAGCAGTATCCATCAGTTGAAGAGGACAAAGACGAGGCTGAGGATTCATCAGCAAAGAGCTCACCTGCAAACTCAAATGCTATCCTTGAGGCCACTGATGGAACCGATGGCGGAACCGATGACGTTGAGATCCTGGATGAGCCAGAGATATCGGAAATCGTTGAGACTGCAGAAGAGGAACACGGTAAGTCGACAAAAACAAGAAACCAACCATTACTCACCCGTTTTCCTCATTAGATCGACTCTCTCGTGATTGGGTATCTCCAATCTATGCATTCTTCCAGCCAGTCCCATCCATTGTGAGTGTTGATGGACGGCGCGTCCATGAATTCAGGTGCACTGCATCAAGTTGTAAGGGACGCAGCAAGAATCCAAGAGTGGTGCGACGTTACCTTGATACATCTGATCGAAACTCGACCGGAAATCTTCGAAAACATGCACGACTGTGTTGGGGAGATGAAGTATTGCGCAGTGCAGATGCTTGTGGTGACCTAGACACTGCCAGGGAAGGGTTAGTCAAGGCTAAGAAATTGAAGGATGGGTCAATCACCGCGGCATTCGAGAGGAAGGGAAAGGGAAAGATCACCTACTCTCATCGCCAACATACCAGGGCCCAAACAAGGTTCGTAGCAACGAGCGATTACCCAACCTGTCTAACGGATAGTCAGGGCCGAAATCGTTCGTTGGGTATCAGAAAGCATGCGACCCTTTTCAATTGTCAGCGATCAAGGATTCCGATGCCTGATGAAGACAGGCAGACCGGAATATTACATACCTTCAGCTTCTATGGTCTCACGTGATGTCAAGCAGGTATTTACGAAGGTCCGGGGTAGGATTGTGAAGATGCTCCAGGTAAGGGTCTAGTCAGCGATATGAAGTGATACGAAAAGATTACATTACCTACTCAGGAATATGACGGAGCCCTCAGCTTCGGGACAGATGCCTGGACTTCACCTAACCACAAGGCTTACGTCGCTGTCACGGTCCACTTCGAGAAGAACGGAGAGCCGATGTGTCTCCTACTTGACCTTGTTGAGGTGGCAACGTCTCACACAGGTGTGAACCTTGCGTCTGCGTTTGCAAAAATACTGTGCAATTTCGGAATAGAAGACAAAGTGAGTGTGCTAGACCCTCCGTATGAAAAAGAAGACTCACTTTGTGTACCAGATCCTCAGCGTTATGTGCGATAACGCATCATCGAACAATGCAATGATCGAGGCACTTTCTGAGCTACTTACTGCATTCCCAGGTGCCGCAAATAGAACGCATTGCTTTACACATATCTTGAACCTAGTAGTCAAAGTTATCCTTCGCCAATTTGATGTACCAAAAGCCAAAGCTGGTGAAGTACTTGATGCGGCGTCGCAGGCGCTAGTGGACCTTGCAGGTGATATCGACGTAGAAGGGGCTGTTATGGATGAGCAGGAGGAGGACGACGACGACAGAGAGGAGGGACAGGTGGATCCATGCGAAGAGATGTCACAGGAAGAGCGAGACGAACTTGATATGGCAGTGCGTCCGGTGCGTGTGGTACTGGTAAAGGTAAGTTGGAGTGCAGACTAAACTCTAAAGATAAACTGGTACTCACATCTCACATAATCTAATCTAGCTACGAAAACTTGCATTTGCAATCAAAAATTCTTCTACGATCTTACTCCCTCGCTGGATCCAGATACTCAAAGACAATGCCAGCCTCTCTGATTCAAAACCCCTTGCTGTTCGGATGATGCCTCGTGATGTTGCGACGTGCTGGAATTCAACTTACAACATGCTTGTCTTTGCTCTCGAGTATCGCAAGGCAATCGATGAGATTTCTGTCGACCGAGACATGAGGAAGTACGAGCTTTCGGAAGAAGAATGGGACCTTGTCCGACAGCTGTGCGATGTATTGGCAGTATGTTGTGCTGATCATCAACTTGCTCTTCCGCTCACGCGTTTCCAGATCTTCAAGGACGCCACCCTTTTCTTTTCACATTTGACGCCAAATCTTGCAACAGTGATACCTGCGATGGATTACATCGACATGCATCTTGCCACTGCAGGTCTCGACTCAAAGTACTTGCCCGCCATTCGTGCATCGCTGGCACTTGGAAAGGCCCATCTAAACAAGTATTACGACATGACTGACCATTCCGAGGTTTACCGAATAGCCATGAGTGAGCGCTCTCTGACCCTTTTATTTAGATATCATTCATCCTTTCATCTGATAAATAGTCTTGCACCCACGACACAAACTTCAATACTTCCGCGAGGCTGACTGGGATGACGCCTGGATCACAACTGCAACTGAGATCATCCATGATGAGTTTGCATGAGCTTATGCGGACCTCAGTGTTGAGGATATTGTCGTCGCTTGCACGGAGGAGGTAAGTGCCACCTCTTTTGTACCTAAAACCTCACCAACACATGTTTTTAGACCGCCATGTCCACCAAGTGGAACATCTTTGACGATCTGCCGTTGGTCTCTGCCCCTGTCGCCTCCAAGCTCAAGAATGAGCTTGAACAATACCTGCAATCCCCTGTCGAGAATGTCAAGGACGTGTTCGAATGGTGGGTCAAGAACCAAGCGGTGTACCCGCATCTCTCTCGGATGGCTTTTGACTACTTGTCAATACCGGGTAAGTATTCAGTGTTCCATTTCTTACACTATTCTTGATCTAACAACAGCTACAGCTACTTCAGTCAATGTGGAACGTGTCTTCAGCAAGGGAAGACTCGTCTTATCCCATGTTCGAAATGCGCTCTCAGTTCAGTCAACACGCGCGTTGATATGTCTTGGAGCTTGGAGTAAGCTTGGATTAGTGAAGGACGGCGACGTGATGGAGGCAGCAACACTGCCTGATGTCAATGGAGACGAAGCAGAACTCGAAAATGGATGGGATAACATTTTGTAATATAGTATTTTATTTTCTGCAATGTGAACCCACAGTGCCAACCCATACGGGTTTGCATACCCGCGACACCCGCGAGTACCCATACCCACACCTCACAGTACCCATACCCATGAGGACGGGTGCGGGTTTTATGCGGGTGTGGGTATGGGTAGAGGTCAAGTGACCCATGGGTTACCCGTGACGAGCACTACAGGGACCTTCTCCAGATCATGAAAACTTGAAAGGATTGTGGACTCATTGAATTGAGTGCCAATTCAACATAGTTGATCTTTGATGACCATTAAAGTCTCACCATTAACCTAGACTTTCAAGTCAGGGTTCAAAAGAATATGAGTCTGGGTGCCAAATGGACTGCTTGCATATATATGAACAAGGTTATGACAGATTATCTTCCTGACACCAGCAACTCCAGTGTTCACCATAATCTGTGTGGTGTATGTTACAATGTTTTCCCCCAGGTTGGGGGTCATTGCATAAGACAGATCTGCAAAATGACCCAGATCATAGAGTCTATAAACAAAGGCATACATCAACTTGTAGAGGTTCTGGCTCCCCCAAGGGATAGCAAATGTGCATATTCTAAGCCCACCAATGCTGAAGAGAAAGATGATGTCAGACTTGGAGATGAATAGGCCTTGTGTGATGTGGAGGTCTGGTCTTGTGAGAAGAAGGTAATGCAAGTATGAGATTGCTTGTTCCTGCTAATCATTGCAGGATTTGCCCCTGGACGCTGCTTCACCAACAAGCCAGATACATGGCCAGAATATGGGTATTTTGGTCACTCCAATGGTTCTGGAATGTGGCAGTATAATCAGGCTTGCATTTTGTGCCTGTGATATGGCCACTGGCATGGTGGCAGCTGTTTCCTGTGGATCTAAATACTAGAAGGTCCATTGTAAGGCCCACAAAAAAGGGGCCTACAAGAATGCAGGCCATGCCCGATTGCATGGCCTGATATAGCACTGTGCACCCTAAAAGAGAGCACAGTCATTTGTCTGTGTACTGAAACAGGGTCTTGCTCAGGTACAAACAATTTTAGCTAATTGCAAATAGCTTACATGTATATATGCATAAGCCCCTCACATAGGGGAGGCAGAAACTTTTACACCTCTACATAGCTTTGCAATAGACCCCACATTGGGCAGGTCCTGTTGTGTGAGCCCTTGAGGTACTAAGTTTCTCTAAAACCATCACCCCACATGCAAGCCTAATGGTGAGTGCATTACATCCATATTAGGAAAACCTACATGTAGGATGTAGGATGGCATTGGGGAGAAGAGCAAAGTGTTATAGTGTAAGGAGTGCAGCCATGGCAGACTTGGAAATGGGCTCCCAATGCCTCTAAACCACCAAACCCTGAGCCCAAGCCTATGCCCTCAAACTGCCAGTCTCCCACATGTCATCCTCCTCACTCATGCCACACCACTTTGCCTTTACCAACCACACATTTGCCTCACCTTCCCTCCTTTGGAATTGTCTTGTCCCTCATCCCTCGTCCCTTGCACCACCTTCGCTAGCACATGTTTTGATGCCTGCTGCCACCTCAGCCATTCAATGTGCAAGCCCCAACTTGCTCCATTCAGCAACCAACATCATGCCTACACAGCCACCATTCAATCCATCCCCGCCGCTGCCTTGCCATGTTGCACCCTGCCATGCTGGACACTTATCTGCACCCTGGACTTTCTTTTCTCTTCCCCTCTTTCGTCCTCTTTCACCTTAGACTCAATCCTACTCATATACCACCCCCCTTTCCCCTTACTTTAGCCTGTGCCTGCTGCCTCCTACTTAGATACAATTCACTTCCTTTCACTCCCCATTTATCACTTACAGTATGACCATCAGATGGTGTGTCGCTGATATACACCTCTCCTCACATGTTTGCGTTTAATGTACCTACTTCGCATTTTCATTGATACCTGCACATCACATCTCATTGATCAGTAGCACTGTTTATGCATGTAAATACACTCATGCTCAACATAAAAAATAGGGGTCACCCTCAAGAGCGAATGACAGCAAACTGTTGCCCCATCTTTCTGCCTTCCTTTTCTCTGCGTGCCACCATATGAATCACCTTGGAGCCTGAGCTTGTGATGTGCACAGCCACTCCTCAAGTTGAACCTCGTCTCTGTCTTGTCATACTCCTTTCCACCTTCTTCTGTTCATACTCTGCAAGGGTTTTGGTGCTTATCATAGCCCAGATCCCCTTGTATTTTCGTTATCTTTCATCCATCTCAACACACCTCATATGCCTGGATCATTGGCCCACCACTCAGTCTTCAGACTTCCATAACTATCCTTCCACCCACTCTGAACTCACACACATGAATCTTAGGATCTCTCGCCACAATAGGAAAGAGGTACTCATGCTCATCCCTCAGGGATTTGGCCATGGCATTAGCTGCCTCAACAAACTCACAAAATGTAAATTGGTGGGCTGTTGTCAATGGGAGATAACCGGAGACTCCTAAGATCGCAAGGAATTCCTCTGATGTCTTGATATCCTTCATTTTGTGTATTTTTCGTCATATGCAAAGGTTTGAACTTCATTTCGCTTGTGCGCAGCAAAATGTTTCACTGGCGTATGTACAGGGGATATGAATCGATGACGTTGAGCGCTTGAGCTAAGCGGTTGGCGTATCAAGCGAGGCTACGGCCCGTTAGCCGCCATGAATAAACCCGTCTATGGTTGCCTTTACTGGTTAGGTGGCTTTCACCTCCTTGGAGCTTCCCAGTGGTGCCAGGCTTTCGACGTAACACAAACTTATATGATGTGTTCCTGTCACAGTCTCTTGGCTTCTTAAGATGCAGAGGAGCTGTAGAGTTGTATTGTGATTCGGTCTATGTAAGATGGGTCCTGTGCCGTAGGACAGGACAATAACGTCGTCCCATTTTACCCGGCAGCATAACATCGAGCCGCGGGGCATTCGCACTCGTCTTGGAGTTGGGATCGACTAAAGGGTTGTATTGAGGAGAGAACTAAACGACCCGAGTATAACATTATGAGTTGTAGGCGATGAACCGTATACATACTACACGCCGTCTGGTCACACGATGAAATATTGATAATACACGCAAGCAATGTGTTAAGAAACTGCGTGCTTCTTGCTAGAAACATAACTACTTCTTGCATCCATTCCCGTGTCTCCTTGTTCGAACGTGGAGCCGAATGAAACATATGTATCACCACTTGGTGGTTTCGATTCTAAATCAATCTGGCCACCTGATGTAGGTACTGATTTCGATGCAAAGGTCATGCATTCCGTTTGTGCAGGTCGAGCCCCAGGGACGTCAGTAGTCGTGCCAAATGAATAGTATGTCGAGTTAAGTGAGCGGTTCTTCTCCACGAGTAGAACCACGACAATTGGGTAGATTCCCT
>QFEY01005851.1:0-14063 GCA_003316435.1 Russula virescens | reverse complement strand
CCTTGGCATGGAGATTCACAGGGATCGTTCAAATCGCACCCTCTCACTCTCTCAGAGCAACTTTATCACACAGCTCATTCACCAGCATGGTTTGCAGGATGCTAAGCCTGTATCCACTCCTCTCAATCCTGGATCTCGCCTCTCCACCTCCATGGCACCTCAGAATGATGCAGAAGCTGAAGAGATGTCTCAGTATCCTTACATTTCCGTTGTGGGCTCTCTGATGTATCTGGCACTCACCACAAGGCCTGACATTGCCTATGCTGCCGGAGTCCTTGCCAGATTCAACTCGAAGCCTGGCCTGGCTCATTGGCAAGCTGCAAAGCATGTCCTTCGCTATCTGAAGGGCACAGTGGATCACAAACTTGTCTACAGGCCCTCTGACTCTCCAGAGCCCTTCATCACCTATTCTGATGCTGATCATGGAGGCAATCCAGACAATGGGAGATCCACTGGAGGATATGTGGTGAAGATTGGGAGTGGTGCAGTCTCATGGAGTTCCAAGCTTCAATCCCTTGTTGCTCTCTCCACCACTGAAGCAGAGCACATCTCAGCTGTTGAGGCCGGAAAGGAGATCATTTGGATGCGCAACCTTCTGGGGGAGCTTGGTTTCATGCTTGCAGGACCCTCAATTCTCAGAATGGACAATCAATCTGCCATTGCTGTGAGCAAGAATCCTGAGCACCATGGGAAGATGAAGCATCTTTCCCTTCGCCTCTTTTGGCTTCAGGATGCTGTGGAGCAAGGCCTGATTGCACCCACATTTGTGACCACTCAGAACATGGCTGCTGACATATTCACAAAGGCGTTGGACCGGGTGAAGTTGCAGAGGTGTGCTGGTATGCTTGGATTGGAGGGATGTTAGAAGTTGGAGCCTTGCACTGACATGGGGGAGTGTTATTTGGATTTTTGGGCGAAGTCTTGGAGCTATGGCTCTGTAATGCCAGTGTAATGCTCCAGACGCGTTGTTCGGGATTTGCCGTGATTTGTAGCTTAGTCAGGTTGATATTTGGTGCGGAGGAGCGATTTTTAGCCTTAGTCTTATTTGCTCCTCTGCAGGTATGTAGCACATTTGTTAGCTACTTAATATTAGTCATATTTGCTCCTCTGCAGTCCCCTGTGGTTGTCTCTCAACCAAGGGCCCCTCTAGGACGTATTTTAACAATCCGGTATCTGATCTCTGGCCCATGTGGCCTGCATGCACCCATCCTCACGTCCCTCTGTAACTGAACTGTGTGCCGAATCGCCTTCAAGTCCCTTTGCACCGATATTTATTTTCTTGTTTTACTCGTATTCTGTTCTTATATCTTGTCTTCTGGAATGAGGATCAGGACTGTGAGGCCCAATCCGGCTTGTTTGACACTACACTACACGGCCGCATGGCCCCTAGTTCATATGCCCGAAGCATATAAATACTACAGATCCTAAGATTCGTTAGCATTTCTCTGTCTGTGGTGTAGTGAGAGTACTACCTTGTCCAAAGGCAGTGCATGGAAGCATGGGAAGCTGAAATCTTCCCTATCATGTGGGGTATAAGCGAAATGTGCGATTAGCTCCTGCGATGGTACTATGTCTATCTTGTCCTCAAGTTCAGGATGGTAGAGGTGGCCTCCAACTAAAGGGTGTTGGCAGTATGGGTCTCGCAAGGCTTCTTCGGCTGATAATTCTTTAAACTTCTGTATGACAAAGTAGACCTTTGATGGCGGCCCAAACGGATACATGAATATTTGCTTGATCTTTCCTGCATACCAATTGAAGGGAACTCCTTTACCAATAACTACATGACTATCCCAGGTGGAGAATGAAGATGGGCTGAAGATGGCACTGCAGTGGCTAAACTTGTTATACTGTGTTGCTTTCCCGTGTGTTACAGTGCCATGAGCGTGGTCGCAATCATTTCCTGTGCAGATTAGGAGCTCCTCAAGATGCGTTAGGACATTGCACTCAAGCCAACATTCTTCTCCCTGAAAGTTCATGGATGTAAAGTCTTCGAAGAGTGTCCCTTTAGCTGTCGGGTTGAGAAAGTCCTCAAGTCGGTCCACAAAGGGCTTCAGGTGGTCTCCACGGCCCATCAGTTCGCATGATAAAGCAAGACCCTTCAGCTTTTGAGTCATGCACATCCGTTCGAATAACATTTTCTCCAGTTCACCTATCCATCGGCTATTAGAATTCATCATATCGCACGTCAATCGTATGGAAGATACAAACCAAATCTTCCATTTGTCTCTACATTTTGGAGCATATGATTGTATCGTTCGAAGACCCAGCAGCGCCATGTTGTCGTTGGCCTGAAGTGGCACAGAAGTTCTCGTAAATGGATAGAAATGTGGTGATATGGGATTAGCTGGTACATGGGGAAAAGTCTATGAATTCCATTCAGATATCTCAGCATAAGATTGCAATACTCTTCGGCGTGGGCAATGGTAATAGATCTTCTAACAGCAATCTTTGTTATGATATTGGCCTATGTAAACCCTTTTTTCTCCTTTCGTCTCGTTTACCTTATCCGGACTGCTTATGGATATACTTACACATACGTCTCACATGATTCATAGATAAGGCCGTGACTCAACACGTGCCTCGAGGCTATGCCTCGTGACTCGGACTCTGAAGGAGTCGTAACAAGTCTGACTCATGCTCCATTTCTTCCAGACTCGTACTTGTACCATATTAGGACAGCCCGATTAGGGGCATCCCTGTAGTATATAAGTCGCGCCTTAGAGTACCATGTACCCCAAGCTCGACTTGGTTATTCTCCTGAAATTGACCTGTTCCCTTTCATAGTGTTGAGTGTAGAAGAACCTCTCTACCCTCACCACTATGCTACAAGAGTCCTAAAGGCCCTTCCTTTGAAAGCACCCTTCAGAACTCAGTGTGACGCTTCATCTCTATCAGCCTTAGGTCACTGTTGAGAACCTATTCAACTCTATAAGTCTTTACTGCACTTGGAGCAGTAATCCAGAACGGACTTGTAGTAACCCTTCCAGATTACTACTAGTCAAACGTGCTGAGCCTAGGTACCAAGGGTTAGACCGGACCTTGGGGACGTATCATTGTCAGCAGGCAGAATGCCCTCTCGCGCTAGCAGGATCTCCACCTATCAACACTTTTAGGTCAAGTCGACCCTTAACGCCCTCAGGAGCGTTACACAAGTCGAGCTTTCTAAACCCATCATGGAGATCGACACCGAACCCCAACTTGGTAAAAGACCAAGGACATCAACAACAAACCCGATCGACAAAGTAACAGTCGAAGCGATCAGTGTAACAGAAGCATTCCCCACAACCATCCAAACCCGCACCTCTCCAAACCTCCCCCTCCATATCCTCTGTAACGAGAAAACACTTGAGAACGACCCAAACCTCTCTGGAGCTTTCTGGAAAGACACTGCAGCTGCGAACAAAACAGGTTATTATGCAAATCTACGAACAGGACCTACCGAATACCAAGAAGGACGAGTAGAATTTGTCAAAGTAGGAAACTGACATCATTGGTATAGACTATACCAGAAACAAGATCGCTGGGTAACAATCCAGAAATGAAAACTCAAGGCAGAGTTACACGGACTAGGAACCACAGTCCAAGCCTTACCTGAGATAATAAAAAGACAGAAATCCGAAGACTATGGAAGAGACCCAAACCTACTAGGACCACCCGTAAACACACCAACGGTATCACCACCCCCCATCACTCTGCCAGAGGAAGAAAACGAAACCGAACTGGAGTACACCGACGCTCCAGTAGAACCCCGAACGGAACAATTCCTGATAGGAGGACTCCACCACATAGCAACCATCCAAGGAGAACAGTCCTTGAATATTGAACCAAACCAACCAGAAATACTGACACAAGTAGCAACGGCAGCCGCAGCAGGACATCAATTCGACATTGAACAAATTCCAGCCACAATCTGAATGACCAGCATTCACAAAGCAGCTACAGGAGGAGGCAGAGGAGGCAGAGGAGGAAACAGTGGAGGATCCAACGGTGGCCTCTATGGAACAGCACCCACCATCTTCACTGGAGATTACTCCAAAGCTGAAACCTTCCTCACAGAATTCAAGAAATGGAGGGCAGTCAATCTGGACAAAGCCGTCATGAAAAACCTGTACACTAGGGTAGCCCTCATCCTCACTTACATCAAAGGACCCAATGTCGAGGATTGGGCCAATGGACAACTAGAACTCCTAGATGGCAACCTGGCCCTAGGATATGCTGACACCGATGAAAGACACTGGGGAACATTTGAAGTGAACTTCAAAAACGCATTCAAATTTAGGACCAAAACTACCTTGGCCCTATCTCAAGTCAAAACTCTTTTACAGGAGGATATGCCGAAGAAAAGCATTGAAATATATAATGCAACCTTCGACAGACTCCTAAAAGAAGCAGGATTCACCAGAATGGACAAAGGAAGCATGAAGCTGTACAAAGACGGCCTAGTCAAAGGCCTCAAAGCTGCAATCATTAGGCAAACCAAGAAGCCTACCACTTTAGAAGAATGGCAAGAAGTGGCACTCGAAGAACAGCTCACGTTCCTAGAAGTCCAAGAAGCACTGGGGAAAGGATCCCACAACCTCATGAAGGAACGAATCCTACACAACCTCAAAGGGAAACCAAAGAGGAACACCAGACACCCAGATGCAATGGACATCGACGCGGCAGAACTGGGAAAACAAAGTTCCCCTGATAAAGAAGCAAAGAAAAAAGCTGTGAGGCTCCTAGGACTCTGCTTCTTCTGCGAAAAGAAAGGACACATTAGCAAGAACTGCCCTGACAAGCCCAAGCAGGGACAAAATAACCAAGGAGGTTGGAGGAAACCTCCACCCCCTCGACAAATCAGGAAAACCAAAACTAAAACGACCACCAATGAGGAAGAAGGAGAGCAGGGCGAACAAGGTGAAAGAGTCCTGCTCACCAAGGACAACTTCTGAGACATGATGATGGGACTAGACGAGGAAGACCGTGCGTCCGTAGTCGATTCCCTCTTGGATTTTTAGATGGGCCCAAACTAACCGCCATGGTGCAGGCCCTCAAGATATGTACTGAGTTTGTAACTAGGAAAAGGGCTGTCACAATGCCATTCACTTTTCACTCGTACGACGGAAAGGCGGAAACCGAAGCCCTGATCGACAGCGGGGCTACGGGAAACTTCATCGACTACTGATGGGTAATACAACATCGACTTGGAATGAAACTATTGGAACACCCCATCCCCATTCACAACGTAGATGGAACGGAAAACCGGTCAGGGACCATCAGAAGGTACACCAATGTTACCATGTGCCGAGGAAAACAACAGGAACGAGTTCGCTTCCTCATCACCAATCTGGGAAAAGACCGAATGATTTTCGGATACCCCTGGCTAGCCAAATTTAACCCACACATAGATTGGCCAAAAGCCCAAGTTCTGGGGCCAATCACACAAATGTTCACCCTCAAATCGGCCAAAGACCTCTACCACTACCTACAAAGGGCTAGAATCGACGATCAAGAAGAGGAGAACGAACTCTTGTACCATGTCAACCGAGTCATGGATCTCTCCCACGAAGAAATGACAGAACTCCAAAGTAAACTCTTACCAAAGACTACCCAGGAGGAAATCGCCAAAGTATCTATAGCTCAACAAATGGCTTTAGAACATCAAAAAGGAAAAGAAATAATGGGCCACAAAAGCATACCCAAAGAATACAAACAGCATACAGCTGTATTCTCAGAAGAAGGAGCGCAAAGGTTCCCCCCACCAAGAGAATTCGACCACAAGATCTGACTGAAACCAGGGGCCCCAGACGTCATCAACTGCAAGATGTACCCTGCTTCGATCCAATTGCAAAAAGCCCAAGATGACTACATTGACAAAAACTTGAGCCAAGGGTACATTGAACCGTCCAAATCGCCTTACGGATTCTCTTCATTCACAATCCCAAAAAAGGATGGCAGATTCAGGTTTATTGTAGACTATAGGAAGCTAAACCAATGGACCGAGGTGGACGTCACCCCCTTGCCAAGGATATCCACCATCATACAAGAACTAGGAGATAAAACCCTCTTCACCAAGTTCGACGTAAGGGAAGGACACCATAATATCCAGATCGTTCCCGAAGATTGATGGAAGACAGCCTTCAAAACATATAGAGGGCTATTCCAATTCTGCGTAATGTCTTTCGGATTGTGCAATGCTCCGGCAACCTTCTCGAGGTTTATAGCCTTTGTAATCGACCCACTACGAAAGAAATACCTGCAGAACTTCAAGCATTACATGGATGACCTCATTATTGCAACAAACGAAGGCGAACATGACTGACACTGACAAATAGTACATGAAGTACTAACGCTCCTCGAACAACACTCTCTATTTCTGGAACCGACCAAGTGCATATTCGAACAATTGGAAGTCGACTTCCTTGGCGTGCACTTGGGAAAAGGAGTTATCTCTATCGACCCAGCAAAAATTGCAGGAATCAAAGACTGGCCAGAAATCTGTAAAACCGTCAAGGATGTACGAAGCACGTTAGGAGTCTTAGGGTTCCAACGACCTTTTATTCCGGGATTCGCCGACTTAGCAAAACCTCTCACCAACCTACTCAAGAAAGCAACAACGTTCGAATGGACAGAGGAATGCACCAGGGCCATCCAGAAACTTAAAGACATCATCACTTCCGAACCTGTCCTACTTCCACCCGACCAGGACAAACAGTTTATATTGGAAGTAGATGCTTCCCAGTATGCCACTGGAGCCATTCTCTACCAAGCCGTGGGACAAGAAGACCGAAAAGGCTGGGCCATGCTCAGGCCCATAGGATACCACTTGCAGACCTTCAGCGCAGTGGAACAACGATATCCCATCTACGACTGTGAATACCTCGCCATCCTACGCGGGCTATGAAACTGGGATTATCTCCTCAAGGGCACCCAACACCCCGTCTTAATCTTAACCAATCACAAGAACCTCGAATATCACATGGAACCACAACGATTAGGGGACAGAATCGCGCGATGGAATAACGAACGCCAGGATTACAACGTCAAAATCATCTACAAGCCTGGCTCCACAAACAGAGCTGACGCACTGTCCCGTCAACCGGACTACGCCCCCGATGCAAGCATCGACGACCCAGTTGTAGCCCTTCCCACCGACCTCTTTGTCCCCCCGAACGTACCATCAATTGAAGTCACACATCCCTTGCATCTTTGACACTTGAAAGAAGATGATCACGACCTCTTCAACTGGGCCTGTCAGACAGGCATCGAATGGAAACACAAATGGCATAAAGCCCGGTTATACCCTACAAAAGCTGCATTGGATACCTTAAAAGAATACGAACAGGATATCGTGCAAGAACTCGAACACGTCAGGGTGTTCACAGAGGAAGACAGTGTTCTTACTTCTGATATCGAAACCTCGGTCATAATGTTACAAGGGGATTATGCTCATTCCCTCGACATCGATCGATGGGCCCAAGCCCACCACCTTTACAAAGAACATGAACTTTGGTGGCACGACAGTGCCCTCATTGTCGTGGCAGACAACGACCTTAGGAGGGGGGTACTCCGCCTATTTCACGATGCAACCACGGCAGGACATCCAGGAATAGTGAAAACAACCAGCCTTGTAAAAGAATACTACTGGTGGCCAGATATGCAAGATTCCATCACTCAATACGTAAAAGGATGTGCAACCTGCCAAATGTCAAAAGTCAACACTCACCCGAACAAACCATCCATATCACCGATAACAGCAGAACCAAATGCACTCCCCTTCGAAACTATAGCCATAGACTTCATCGTAAAATTGCCAGAAAGCAAAGGACATGACACCATCCTAACAATAACGGACCATGATTGCACAAAAGCGGCCATCTTTATAGCATGTAACGAAACAATCGACACACCCAAACTAGCCAAACTCTATGCAGTCAACATATTTCCACATTATGGCATCCCTAGGAAAATCATCTCAGACAGAGGACCGCAATTCACGTTGAGATTTGCAAAAGAACTCTGCGACCTTCTAGGCATCAAGCAAAACATCTCAATGGCATATCATCCCCAGACAGATGGACAAAGTGAAAGGACAAACCAATCGCTCGAACAATACCTACGAATGTATTGCAGCAATAGACAAGATGACTGGGCCACATGGTTACCAATGGCACAATACACTAGGAACTCATGGCCAAACACTACGACCAAACTAGCACCATACGACCTACTAATGGGATTTGTCCCTAGAGCACACCAACCGGAACGGCTACCGAAGATACCCAGTATAAAAGAAAGAATGGACCGCCTACAAGGAGCAAGGAAGGAAGTGGAGAATGCGATGAAAGCCACACAAGACAAATGGGTTAAAGACAAAAAAGGATATTCCCCATATAAGGAGGGAGATAGAGTATGGCTGGAAGGAACAAACCTCAACCTACCCTATGGAACAAAAAAGCTAGCCCCAAAAAGATATGGACCATTCAAAGTACTAGAAATAATAGGCGCTACTTCCTACAAGCTGGAGATACCAATGAGATGGAAGGTCCATCCGGTGTTCCACGCATCCCTACTCACACCCTATAAAGAAACAGGACAATATGGGACAAATTTCCTAGAACCGCCACCAGATATCATCGATGGCGAACCAGAATGGGAAGTTGAACAAATCATCAAAGAAAGAGAATACCAAAAACAGAAACAATACCTCATTAGGTGGAAAGGGTACTCACCGGCTCATGACTCATGGGAATACGAATCAGACATCAATGCCTCTGACCTTATCAATCAGTACCTGAAGGTGCAGTCAACGCCACCATCAAAGCGCAGCACCAGAACCAAGAAACACTGAACCAATAGCAAAGAGACCGCTAGAACAATAGAAAATTCAAGCGGAGAACCAAACCAGGAATCAACATGTATAAGAACCCTACAGTTGGGACGAAGGAAAAACATCACCCTTCACCCCAACTACCCATTCCACCCTGATGCAACTCTATTACCTCTCATGTCAAATGCCAAACAATCGTCGTCACAGGAATCGTACCACTACCTGACAATCATCAACATCGACGACATCAACCCTAATCAATGCCAGACCCCCAACTCCCTTCCAGGCCTCCTCCCCTGTCCGACAGAGGACATCGACGGGGTTGACAACAGCATGGTCAACAGGGAGCCCACAGTCGTTGTCATTGCACAGCTCCTCCAGGAGCGATGACGAGGAGGTAGGGACAGCAGTCCTGGCGGCAATACTGATGTCGGTAATAGAGATCATGAGGGAGGAGACATTTCCGACTCTGGCAGCAGCAATGAGTCTGACAGCACTGGACTGGAGATTATCGACGAGGGAGCAACTCTTTTGGACAGTGATAAGGAGAATCGGCCTCCCATCGACATCCAACAGGACCCCTACTGCAGTGACGCCCTCAACGAGACCTAGGCCCTTGCTAACGCAGCCGTCATGGTCTACTGACAACAGGGCGGCACCTGGCCAGGAGAACTCGGTGAGCACACCCTCAAGATCCTCCTCATGGCAGCACGACCAAACCTGCCGATCAACATCGCAGACCTTGATGCCGGCAACAAATACCTTGCCATCTTTGAGGTGCTCGGCAAGAAACACGACAAACTCGACAAGTGCCTCGATGACGCGGCCATCCGCCAATACTTCCACCTTGACATCGACAACAGCCAGACCTACTCGGCACTTGAGGACCTCTTGGGGCCAGGGCAACAGGGGAAGAGGGCAGTCAGGCCCACGAGGCAACCATCGTCAATTGTATGCCCAGCACCAGGCCCAGTGGGAGGCAGAACGACACACGGACCTGGAGGAAAGGGCAAGGCTCAGGCCAAGCCCTTGGGTGGACAAACAGGGAGTCTACGACAAGTGGCTACACTTACAAGGTTGGTCCCCGTCAACGCCGACTTCGACGAATGATCCGACACCAGTCCCGATGAGGGACCAAACACCAGGTCCCCAGTCCCAGACGAACTAGAAGCCAGCAGGTGGCAGAAATATGACCACAAGGTCGCCCATGCCTACACGGTCCAATACGCCACCAGCCTCGACACCCATGCCCCTTGCAAGTATTTTCAACTGGTTCCTGGACTGGATAGATGGCATATTGAAGGTTGCAACCGAAGCCAGGGAAAGGTATACCGACGACAGCTGCGGGCTGCCCCCTACCGAATCCCCAACTTCTCCAAGGGTAGAGGATTCAGAGACGACTGCATCCAGGTCCTACACCCAAAGGCCCACTATGCACCCATGGTCGATCGTGCCATGGCCAAGATTGGTGACCCTGGACTCACTTCCGAGGTACTATGGTACCGAAGGACAGTGGCCAAGGTGGATACCTGGCAGCAACGAAGAGCTGAGGCCACTTTCCAGGAGCGATACTGGGGAGACAAAAATCTCAAAGCAGCACAGTACCTCACCCAAGCCTGTGCCCCCACCCGGCTGGGGAACCACATCCTCACTTACCAGCACACCTATCAGCAATTTGCAGAACCTTGATTCCCTGAACCTGTCCACTTCAGCACTGACCCGCCTAAGGTACACCCCAGCCAATCGACATCCCCAGAACCCCTACCAGTCCCGCCTCCAGGGGGAATTCCTTCTATCCATGCCAGCCAGGGCCCAGACGACGAAATCCCAGTCGACTGAGATGGGCAATTCTACCTCCCCATTGGGGAAAAGAAAGTGGATGGAACCAGAGACCGAGTACTGTGCTGTACTCGATGTGGTGAGCTTAGAGACCATAGCTACAGGTGCCTGACCGCGCGGATCCCTTGCCTTTGGTGCGGTGACGAAGAATGCACCGAAGCTGAATGTCTGCATCCCCACACTGCATGTGGTCCCCAACACGGGTGTGTTGTGCCTTACTCACATGCCAACTTCAGATACAGCTGCACTGCAACAGGGCAAAAGGAGGACTACTCCTCAATTGCGGTATGCCGCACTGACATAGAAGGTCGCAACGAAGAAAACATGGACGACAGGTTCGACGATTAAGTCCACTGTGGCAAGTCGGACTCTGGGAGGGCGTGTTGTTATGATATTGGCCTATGTAAACCCTTTTTTCTCCTTTCGTCTCGTTTACCTTATCTGGACTGCTTACAGATATACTTACACATACGTCTCACGTGATTCATAGATAAGGCCATAACTCAACATGTGCCTCAAGGCTATGCCTCGTGACTCGGACTCTGAAGGAGTCGTAACAAGTCTGACTCATGCTCCATTTCTTCCAGACTCGTACTTGTACCATATTAGGACAGCCCGATTAGGGGCATCTCTGTAGTATATAAGTCACGCCTTAGAGTACCATGTACCCCAAGCTCGACTTGGTTATTCTCCTGAAATCGACCCATTCCCTTTCATAGTGTTGAGTGTAGAAGAACCTCTCTACCCTCACCACTACGCTACAAGAGTCCTAAAGGCCCTTCCTTTGGAAGCACCCTTCAGAACTCAGTGTGACACTTCATCTCTATTAGCCTTAGGTCACTGTTGAGAATCTATTCAACTCTATAAGTCTTTACTGCACTTGGAGCAGTAATCCAGAACAGACTCGTAGTAACCCTTCCAGATTACTACTAGTCAAACGTGCTGAGCCTAGGTACCAAGGGTTAGACCAGACCTTGGGGACATATCATTGTCAGCAGGCAGAATGCCCTCTCGCACTAGCAGGATCTCCACCTATCAACACTTTTAGGTCAAGTCGACCCTTAACGCCCTCAGGAGCATTACAATCTTGGTTGCCCCAATGAGGTCACAAAAGTTTGCGAAGAGCTGGTTCATGCGGCTATCAGCAGGTTTAGCACCCCATAGGCAGCCCAACGTCACGATCAGGTGAACAGTGCAGAATATGCACCATCTATCTGCAGAAATTTTACCCTGACCTTTATCACCAATACGTGGTGGTGCCAGGGTGCACCATGATGGTAATATAGTTTTCTCCATATCACCCCAAATTTCTTAAAGCGTTGAATGACCAAGAACCCTGCTTTTGTCACGATTGGGATTCGCATGCATTGCTTGCGAAAAGTGTTCTGGGTCTGGGTTCTGAAGCTCGTGAGAGTCGTTGGTGATTCCATCATGGTGCCTCTATTATCGTATATTAGTTACTGTGCCCATATCTCGACGGCTGCGTACTCACTGCTTCAATTAATGCTGTTATCAGCTTGTGCTTTGTCCACTTTCGAAGTACATCTATCCTAGATGTATCCCAATTCTGTTTCTCACTAGCGTCCATGTAATCGTATCCAGCTGGCTTTTCCTGGACTTTCAGAAAGTATAGGTGAGCTAGGGAGGCCGTCTTTAGATCCCAGAATGCCTCCGCAGAATCCGAAAAGCGGTAATATTCCATGGCAGTGTGGGCATCGGAAACAGAAACCAGTGACGATATTCTCCTGCTCTTCCGTTGACAAGGGCCTAGGATTCCCATCTTTATCAACCCATCCTTTGTCACGTCACTATGGATGCCAGTGATATTATCATCAGCGCACCAATAGTCAGTATATACAATATGAGAATTACATATCGGGTTAAAGCAGCCATTAGAACCTTTTTCTTCCTGCCCTTTACCCGAATACCTTGGTCCACAGCAAGATAGTAAAGTATTTCAGCTTTAAACTTTCCTAATGCTTCTAATATCCCCGTGCGTAGAGTGCGGAATGCTTTTTGGAAATCAGGTGATGACCTTGTCTCCGAGGGCACAGGATTGGTTATTAGGCCATCACCATCTTGAAAGTGAATTCCCATTCCCCAAATGTCTTGACAATGTCGCAAAAAAATCCTTAGGAAGAACGCGTGCATAGGGTCGACGCAGAGATTGCATATGGGGTCTAGATATGGAAGTCAAAGGAACTCAGAGTATTGTACACCATACTGACGAGTAATTTCAGTACGCTGCACCTCTGACGAAGCATCCTGCCATTGAAGCGCAAGTCTTCAATGATCTTCGCAAGAGCGAGGCTCCCAGCCCTCTACATAGAGATTATTGATGTCTTCAAGCTGCAGCTTGCAGTATGAACAGAAGTTTGCTGCTTGTGGTCCAGTGAAACCTAGTGCCTGACAGGCTGCTGGAAGATCACATATGATCAGCGCAAGGGCACTCCTCGTATTTCTCCCATTGGGATACTTCCATGTATGAGTATAGTGCACGCCAGTGATGTATGATTCCAGAAGATCGTCGACGAGAACCTTCAAGAAATGATTTATGTCCTCCATCGAAGGTTCTTTAGGTTCTGGAACAATGCCCACCAAGAACATGTTCTCAACTTTGAAGCGCCTTTTGGGTGGAAGGTTCAGGCATACCATATATAGCCCTATAACAGTAGCAGATCTGCCCGCCTGCTTAAGCTGGAATGGATTGAAGCCATCCATGTTGAAACTGAACAAGTAGCATCCCTCATTGTCGGCACACTCATGGATGAAAGGATGCCCATCAGGGCCAGGGATTTCATACAACCCTGGGGCATCCCAGATATCGTCCATAACTCCACCACATGATGGAGAAAAACTTTGGTCCATTAGGTCCTCCATTCCTGGATGGCATAGCATCTCTCCCAGCCACTCCTTGAAGTCGTGGTAGAAGAAGTGGCAGATGGGGATTGCATGTTGATGATTGCCAATACTGTGAGCTTTACGAAGGCGCTGACCGCAAATTTGTTGGGTAAATGGATGCTTCAATGCACAGATTTCCGGATATGAATCTTGCCCGTCATCGGGGTAGAGTGCGGAGCATTTGGGGCAGCAGACAAAGACTTGGGAACACAGTTTCAAAGCGAGCCTCTCTATGACAGTGCAGGCATCCATTGGAACCAATTTCGCAAAAGATCTACCCCGAGTTGCAGTAGCACCAAAATCATCCACGATAAGACTGATGAGAAATCGCTAGTGCTCACCATGGGTAACCCATGGGTAACTCAGCCTTTACCCTCACCCATACCCACACAAACCCACACCCACACTCATGGGTATGGGTACCACAAGGTATGGGTAAGGGTACTTATGGGTACTATGGGTACCAAAACCCATGTGGGTTGGCACTATGGGTTTGCATTATTGTAGAGAG
>QFEY01005850.1:0-10598 GCA_003316435.1 Russula virescens | reverse complement strand
CTATATATGGTAGTTAATTGGGTTTACCGGACTCCAACCCTACCCGGAATTTTCAGGGGTCCTACTGCCCCGTCGCCCTAAATCTTTCCCCCATCATCACATCCTACCTACTGTCTCGCCATCGTTTTCTCCTAGTGAACCATCCCAGCAAACCGACTCCCCCTCTGAACGCCTCATTTTTTCCCTGCTCGTGAGATGGCTGACCAGTCAGCATCCGCCCGTTTCCAAGCGCTTTTCGAGTCTGGCTGTCGAGCTTATGAAAAGAAGACGGGTGTCTCGTTGACCCAACATCCACTCGCCATGGATTTCGACCGATGCCAGTCCGTTGAAGACCTTACCACTCTTCTCCAAGGCCGAGCAAAGGACTTCAGTGACTTTCGAGCGAGAGATAGAATGTTGAGATCGATAGAGATTATTGTATCAATCTTGACCCCACTTTCTGGCGCTGCCTTCCTCGGCGACACCGTTAGCCTGGTACGTCAGAAGGTGCTGATGGCGTGTCTCATGTCTGACGGTTTTCCCCTTAGTCATTAGTGCCACATGTTAAAGCAATACACACGGGTCTCGGTATCCTACTAGGTGTCCGTGCCATTGTTTGGTTCATATGCATATATCCTTCTGATTTTCAAGTAAACTAGGCCGCCAATGGCGTAATAACAAGTTGCGAGGTACTCGCTGACTTGCTCGAATCTATTGAACGCTTTGTCAGTCGTCTTCGATCATATACACGGATCCCCCCTACACCTGCGATGAACGACATGCTGATCGACTGGACTGTGGAGTTAATCTCCACACTCGTTTGGGTGACCGACAAGCTCAATAAACGACGGTTGCGTGAGTCATTGTTGACTGAACTGTTCCCTTACTCAGCGCGACGCAGTCATACTTGTAAAGAACTTTTTTGGGATCAAGGACATCAAAAAGGCTCGGCAGAGGCTGGACCGGCTCATACTGGAGGAAATTGCGACTACCGCGGCTCATACTTACGAAGGCATTCATAGTCATGACGAGCGTCAGAAGAAGTCCATGGATGGTGAACAGATACACTCGACCCGTATCCCGTTGTCCATTGAATACCCTTCTTTTTAGGTAAAAAAACATCCACTGACGACACCTTGAAAGCCCCCGGTGCGTTTTGTTGGCCACAACGTGCCTGTTACGTGTTTGACTGAGCATTAGATCAAAAGATGAGCTACGTAGATCAGTCCAAACGTCCGTTATCATAGAGCATTGTCATCACCGTAGAAGCGCTGAGATTCTCTATCAGGCGACAAGTTGCGAGAAAATCTTCATAAATGGCTCTCTCCCCCTGATCCTTGGATAAATTACAACTTAGCCTGCAAATCACGGCACGAAAATACCGGGGACTGGTTCATTAAAAGCGACACGCTCTCAAAATGGAAAGAATCTGGTCCAAGCTCGTTGCTATGGATCTATGGGAAACGTGAGTTACCGTTCAACGTCGTGTCTTTCGCAGCCATTAATAATTCATCCACTTTTGAAGCGGGCACTGGCAAGAGTGTGATTTGGTACATTAACCTTTCATGTTTTCTTGTCGAGAACTTACCGTGTTGGCTAGTTCCACACTCATCAAGGACATCGAGAATATGCACAAATCGGGGTGCGCATCACTCGCCATGTATTACTATTCCTTCGCGGAGGATCAAAAGAAGGACCTCCGTGGGCTCCTCTCATCGGTTCTGTTCCAACTTTACGACCAGTCCGATTCGTACTATAATGTCTTTTCTGACTTCTATTTGGCACATCGCGGTGGTACGCGAAGTCCCAGCGACGACGACCTTGCGGGGTTTCTTAAGCACTTGTTAAGAAACCCAGGACCACTTCCGATTTATCTTATCATTGATGGCTTAGACGAATGTCCAACCACCTCTGCTCTGTTGTTACCCCGCAAGGAAGTCCTTTCGCTCATAGAGGACCTTGTCGAAGAAGGGTTCACAAATCTGCGGATATGTGTCACCAGCCGACCCGAGACCGACATTCAGATCATCCTCGAGCCTCTAACATTCCATTCCGTTTCCTTACACAGCCAGCCTGGACAAGCAGAGGACGTTGATAAGTATATCGAGTCGTTCGTTAGCAATGATGGAAACATGCAAAATTGGACTCCGGAGTGCAGGAAGCTCGTGATTGATGTCCTGATACGAAAAGCGGATGGCATGTAAGTCGTTTTACACCTCATTTCCTTATGATTCTCACCCATTCATCCCTGACAGGTTCCGCTGGGCGGATTGCCAGCTAAAGTACCTCACTGGCTGTGACCCGGCAAATATCCGCCAAGCTCTGGATACATTGCCCGAAACGCTCGGTGAGACATATGAGCGTACTTTGGGAGAGATCAGTCAGGCGAAGTGGAAATCTGCCCGGCGTCTTTTCCTATGCGTTGCTGTGGCCTCCCGGCCACTCCGAGTTGAGGAGCTAGCAGAAATTCTCGCGTTTGATTTCGAGGCAGGCCCGATTCCAGAATTTCATGAGGATTGGCGCCAAAATAATCCGATACAAGCGGTGCTGTCCACGTCCACCACGCTGCTTTCCATCACCGAGGACCGGAGTAGCCAAGTTGTGCGATTTGCACATTTCTCGGTCAAAGAGTTCCTGATGTCTACCCGCTTTGCCGAAAAAGACGACATTATTTCCCGCCGTTACCACATTTCCATGACACCTGCCCATACGCTCGTCACTCAAGCATGTCTCGGTATGATATTGCACCTGGACAAAAATGTCATCCGCGACGACCTGAAGAAATTCACTCTTATACAATATGCTGCTGAGAATTGGATTGAGCATGCCCGTTATGAGGGTGTGTCGCAAAATGCATACGAAGGGATGAAACAGCTCTTCGACAGGAGGAAGCACCATCTTACGAGTTGGCTCTGGATATACGACCCGACAGTACCCTCCTGGAGGATGGACAACTCAGCCTCACGACCGTCGTTGCCCCGTGGAACCCCCCTACATTATGCCGTCTTCTGCGGCCTGCACGATATTGTAAAGGTCTTGGCCATTGAGCATCCACAAGATATAAATTCTCGGAGCTTCAATCAGGATTCAACTCCCTTACATCTGGCTTCCGACCGGGGTCATGTGGAACCCGCGTGGCTCCTGATCGAGCACGGCGCCGACCCATGTGCCCAGGACAAGTATGGGAGGACACCGCTGCATTGGGCCTCCGACCGGGGTCATGTAGAGCTCGCCCGGCTTCTGATCGAGCGCGGTGCTGACACGTCGGCCCGAGACAAGTACGGGCAGACACCGCTGCATGGGGCGTCCGAGGGGAGTCATTTGGAGCTCGCCCGGCTCCTTATCGAGCGCGGCACCGACACGTCTGCCCGGGACAAGTACGGGGAGACACCGCTGCAGCTGGCGTTTGACAAGGGTCACGTAGAGCTAGCACGGCTTCTAATCGAGCGCGGCGCCGACACGTCGGCCCGGGACAAGGACGGGCGGACACCGCTGCATCGGGCGTCCTTTGAGGGTCATGTGGAGCTCGCGCGGCTCCTCATCGAGCGCGGTGCCAACACGTCTGCCCGGGACAAGCACAGGCGGACACCGCTGCATGGGGCATCGACCGGGGGTGCTATTGAGCTCGTGAGGCTCTTGATCGAGCGCGGCGTCGACACGTCGGCCCGGGACAAGGACAGGCGGACACCGCTGCATGGGGCATCCTCTGGGGGGCATGTGAAGCTCGCTTGGCTCCTGATCAAGTGCGGCGTCGATGCGTCGGCTGGGGACAAGGATGGGCGGACACCGCTGCATGGGGCGTCCACTGGGGGTCATATGAAGCTCGCACGTCTCCTGATCGAGCACGGCGCCAACGCATCGGCCCGGGACGAGGACGGGCGAACACCGCTGCATCTAGCGCCTTCTGTGGATCATCTGGAGTCTGCGCCGCTCCTGAGAAATTTCGGCGCCGTGTTGGTTGGGGACAAGGGCGGGTGGACACCGGGTCATGTGGAGGTCGCGCAGCTCCTGGTCGAGCATGGCGCCGATGTATTGACCTGGGACAAGAACTGGGAGACACCGTTGCATGGGGCATCCTCTTGGGGTCATTTGGAGCTTGCCCGGTTCCTAATCGAGTGCGGCGCCGACACGCGGGCCCGGGACAAGTACGGGCGGTCACCACTGCAGCTGGCGTCCAATCAGAATCATGTGGAGCTCGTAAGGCTCCTCATCGAGCGCGGCGCTGACACGCAGGTCCGGGACAAGTACGGGCGGACACCACTGCAGCTGGTGTTCAACAAGGATCATGTGGAGCTCGCACCGTTCCTGATCGAGCGCAGCGCCGACACGCAGGCCCGTGACATGTACTGGCAGACACCGCCGTATCACGCGTTCGATGGCTATCATGTTCCGCGCGGTTACTAATCGAGCACGGCGCTGACACATCGGCCCGAGATGAGACGGGAGGACACCGCTGCATCGAGCGTCCGATGGTGGTCATGTGGACCTCACGCGGCTCCTGATTGCGCGCAATGCCGACGCCCGGCCAGTTGGCGTCAACCAGGGTCATGTGGAGCTCGCGCGGCTCCTCACCGAACACAGTGCCGATGCAACAGCCCAGGCTACATTGCAGATCACAGATTGAATGTTCAGGGTGGGTCCCCCATGAGACACAATCCGGAATCCACTACTTATGTAATTCACCTAGGATACAGGGCATTCGCATGCCTCCCTCGGCTTTGAGGGCATTATAGTCCCACCGTTGCTGTGGCATAATGTCGACCGTGACCTCGTCTACATTTTTTGACTCTGGAATGGCAGATTTCCGCTCGCATTCCGTCTCGTAACTTCGTGTGATTCCCGGGCTTCCCCCTCTTCGCCTATCTTCGACACCCACCTATGTCGATATCGAAGAGTCTCTCGCCTCGCTCGTTCCGCTCTCCTCTATTTTCTTCCGAATCCTGCACCTGATCACAGAATCGCGATTTGTCCTTGTACAGACGAAACTACTCGTGCGTCCAAGTACCTGACACACTCACCCCTCTGAACCCGTGGGTGCGGCGCCAACCACTTTGAAATTGGATATGGCATTGTCACATACAGTACCTCTGACATTCATAATGCTGTCAGAAACCGGTTTCCTAGTCCTCCTGAGTATTCCATTTTACGATTGTCCTCGAACACCGTCTCCAATTATTGCGCTCTACTTATTATTATTTACCCTTTCACCTTTGTGTAATCAATTTCTGAGTATGCTACACTATGTTGATTTGCCTTTCCATACTTGTAACTTATCTCTCGTCTGAATACATTTTCTGGGTATAAACGTCGTCATGTTCTTCGAAATTGGGAGTGGTGAGCCGATTCATTTCGGGCATGAAGGATGACGTGCCCCACTTACAGTTCCGTCAATTTTCTTATTATCAAGTCCAGCGAGAAGTGGTACTTCTTTCAGTTTTACGGAACCACACAGAGTGCGACCAAGCAAGCCACCACAAGTGTATGACGATGACGTAGTAAGCCAAGAGCTACGGCTTTACCGAAGACCTAGATCTAGATACAAACATAATGGATGGAACGCATTGACGGGTGCTTACTCTATGTCAGCACACGAATAAGCACCTAGTCTGTCTGGGTATCTGTTGTCCCTATGCACCGTATCACCGCCCTCGCGGGGCAATAACGGCAGAATCAAAGATAAGGGCGCGGCCGCCGCTGCAGAAAGAAGCAGAAACGGTGCGGGCTGGATTTGATGGTGAGCGCCGACGCTGCGCCGTGGTGCTCTGGGTGTGGATCAGTGTACGTGCACGTGAAAGGACCTTGAAAAGGACGCGATCCGCAAAGCACTCGGAAGCAGAAACACGGCAATGCCATTCAAGCTTCAAAATTAATCAGGTTCAGATTCTTGGTGCGCAGGCATATAGACAAATTGCCGAGCTTGGGGGGGAGCACGTGCTTGCTAGGCGACTTTGTTCGTGTGAGTTCATGCAACATTCACGTCTTATGTTGCGCCTACTTTACGGAGACAGCTTTAGCACAAGTATACCATATCCCTGTCATGTTAGCTCTGTACACAGCCAAACATCACAATCTCACTGCTGAGGAAGACAACTTAGAGGGGAGATTCCCCTGGATCGGATACGCCTCCCACCTCCTCAATTTACTCAATTTAGTTCTTGTGTCTCTCCCTAGACTCGTAAACATATGTGATATTTAGGGCATTGCTACCTGCGCCCACCTAGTGTACATGAGACACACGAGGCTAGGAATGATGGGTTTTCATTGAAGCTGGGAATGAAATTGAATCGATGGAGAAGGGTCTGGCGGGGACATAGATGGCATGACACGTTCGGTTGCCAGGGCCCTTGCAGGCCAGAATGGTCGTTCAAATCCTCCTCATTTATGTACTTAATCACGTCCAGCGCGATGCGTAACTGCAGGAATATATGTCCTGGACGTCACCAGTCAGCATTATGCATATACTCACGGGCCATGGTAGCATGGGGATACTCGAACGTTTCTGAGGGCGAGGCCGGCGAGGACTCGACAACAAGGACACGACCAAAGCCCAGAGTATTTCGAAGGAAAGGTGTACTACGGGCGACCTTTGTCAGTTTGTCTGGAGCGCTCAGACCCACTTCCCATGGCCAAGAACGATGAATGCCCGCCAGCGGTGAATCGCGTAAGCACCAGATAATCTTCGTTGCCTAATATGATGGCTATACATGTGCACATGCAATCAGTCCACGCGCTAACATCATAAGACCCACATAACCAGTGTCGTCACGGATTCATCGTTAGTGATACCGAGTCGACGAATCCGTCCGTTTTCCACCGCAGGATCCTGGCCCTGCTTCTGGTGGCGGTACTTGGACAGATCCAGGCCACAGTCCTATTCACCGACGTCCTCATCCACATCCCGGAACCGCGCTCTTTCCCGCCGTCGCATGGCCACCTTTCGCTTTGTGCAGCGCGTCGGCATGTTGCTCAAGCGCGACTGCTTCTGTTTGGGTGACGGGCGTTAGGCTCTGTCCGAGTTTGTCGCGCAGCGTTAGTATCGATGAGGGGAGTCGTGAGGCTTCACGTCTAGTGGACAGGCCGGTAGCTTTACGCTGATGTGACAATGGGGTGCACCTTGGCTTTCAAGAACCCCTCCGTGTTGATCTGGTTCACTTCCTGTCTTTTCGATCGTCTCCTTTTGCGACTTCTACACAAACCCTAATAACAGGTTCCCGTTGGAACGTTGCCACAACTATTCGAACGCTTGCAACCAAGGGTGTTATGTGAATGAGTTGAATGGTGTATTCCTCGCGAACCAAGCCAACTTACATCTGTCGTAGACCGTGAGTTTCAATGTATGGAGAAAGGTCACTCAAAAGCTTCTCCTCGTTCCATTTCTCCATGGCAGTCTGACTGTGGGGTATTGCGAGGACTCGTTGGTCAGCAACATGTACAGTAGACATCCCGAATCAAGACGCACCTGCGAGCTTGTCTTCTCAATTATCTTCGTACAGATTCCTCATCCCCACGTTCCGGCCATGTGCCGACCGTAGCTGAATTTATGCATCTGTCCTTCTCGCAGCGGCGCGCTTTAACAACTCGCGCAGCATCATCTTTGGGTTTACTCCGAATGGTACTTTCTGCGTCTGTATGGCCTTGAGAAGCGCCACCTCTTCCTTCTGGCATTCCTGACCCATTGTCCTTTCCATTTCCTTCTCCTTGACGAGGGTCTTGTGCGACTGGCTGTCGCAGCCTGGGCTTAGATCTGCGCCGCCTGCTTCTGCACCTTGAGTGGCCCGGGCTAGATTTTCTTTCCAGTATTTGTATCAAGCGCACGTTAGTCGGCAGTGTTGGGGAGCTCCTAGCCAAACACGTTGTGCGAGTGGAAAGGCCTGGGAGAGTGTTTTCAGCACGAAAGATAGGCAATGGCCGGGGATCTAGTTTAGAAGACGATAAGCACTGTTCTGTTGTTTTCTAGGAAATTTTCTGCGTGTTGAACAGTAACTATGGTTTGCTCCGCTCGTTGGGTGAAGAGAAATGGCGCAAATGGTTACAGCGCTGTAAAAGTCAGTCACGTGATGTCGAAAGGTGGAGTTTCGGCTGTCTGTTACGTCAGACTACTGTAGTCATCGGCTTCTATTTGAATCAAGAGCGGAGAGTGAGGAGGGAGGGAATCTGTTAGGAGGACTCGGATCTCGAAACCGACGCAGCAGACTTGGCTTGCCAATGATGGGCGTCCTCGTGATCCGATCCAGACGCCACGAACGATGACTGCAAGATGACTGCGATGGGTCATTGTAGGCAGAGAGGATGGGGAGTACGAACTGGAAATGATGGTTAACTCACATCACCATGAGGCGTGCTTGGACAGCAATAGCCCGAGTCTTCCCAACACATCCGCGACTCGGTCAGATAAGCGATACCAGTTGCTACTCACACCATCCTCGTCATGGAGAAAGGGGAGGTCAGCAATGAACAGCCCTTGCAGTTCCGCTGCCGCCTTATCTGCGCAGCTTGCACGGGCCTTGTCGAGGTCACGAGTGTTGCACAGATAGCTCGCGATGAGCTTTCGCGAACCAATAGCAACGGCCCTCACCCGATAGGCCTCACGGGTAGTTCTGGGGGACTTGAAGCTGACGTATGGCTCAAGTTCTGGGCATTCGAATTAAGATAGGTCAATGCTCCGCTGGGATGACAGGCAAATCGCCGTCTGCGCTAGACACATAGAGGACACGCAGCAGCATGTTATGGGGATGAACTGTGAAGAATCAGCGCACAGCGGTGGCCTCCTAAGATAGTTCATTGTTTGAGGAGACTTCGAACATATAGGTGTGGATGATGAGCGGTGGAGGGAAACAGATGAACTGCCCCTGTCGGATTATGCTCGAGAAGCTGAACCTTGGTCGATGTGAACGTCCAGCAGGCGGCGTCGAGGACTGACGTGTATGGGGGCGGAGCTAGTAGAAAATGAATTTGTGCGGAGACGAGGGGGAGAGGAGGCATCGTTGAGAAGACAGTTGGCTGAGAGCGTGTCCGAAGAGAAGCACCCACCATGGAAGGAGAGAATGGGGGAAAGCGTCGATGGGGAAGAGGACACGACACCTACGTTTTGAATGGGGGTGGTTTGGTACACCCAGCAATATTTAAGGCAGTGTAGGTGTTAGAGGGACAGACGCCTTTTAAGTTGAGGACGGACGGCGGAATGGGATTCGAAGTAGTACTAGTGTCGGGATCTGTTTGTTTGAGGGTTACCAAGAAGGTAAACGAATGAAGAGAAGCAACAAACGATGGCAAAGAAACATACCTTCCATTCTCCTTCTGTCACTCTCGCCCTTTTCCTGCCCTGTGGCCACTACTCGTTTTGATTTGTTCGCAACGTAAGCTTACGCGGTGAGGGTGCACTGGCCGAGTCGAACATCCCTCTCTTGATGATGGGGTAAGTAAGATTGCGACAGGGTGGTGAGTCAAGACGAACAGTTGCTCGGGAAGCGTGATCGATGACGCAGAGGCGGAGTAGCGAACGTAGGCAATGACCCGTAGGAGCTTGAGGGCCGCATGGGCAAGAAGAGGGGTCCGAGGTACAGTAGATACAGCAAGGCAGACACCGCCCGGGCCAACCCGGGCCTCCTCACTGTCTAGTTGCCCAGCATATATACCTTTTCTTGTCGTCTTTACCTGAACCGAACCCCCTTTCCTTATTTCTCACATACGGCCTCTTTCTCCCTCCTCACCGTTGTCGTTATGTTTTTCCTTATGGTGCCCAGATTTATTATGAGGTATCCTTCTGTACCAACGCAACTTGAACGCAACACACCATACCCGATATTTTATTGTCCCGAAATAAAATTTCCTTTCGCGTCCGAGCTCCCCTTCCAAACATTTCGCAGCTACCTACTAGACTGCCAGTATATTCCCTATCTCTTTCCTCTCCCATCCAGGGTCTCATTATATTTGCCATCGCCTCGAACATCTGACATCCCTACCCTCGGGCACTCCCTAATATTCTGTCATGTCGCACTCTCATAGTCTGGCGCTCAACTCCAATTTACGCCGATCCATTTGCGTCTATATTGTGTCTGTGCGTGCGAATAAATGGAAAATGCACATAGCACTGCCTCTCTGCCCTTCCCATCCCGCCATCCCTCTATCGTTCTCCCCCAGGGAACCAACTCCCCACCAGCTCCCCCCTAAGACCCCATTTCTTCCCTATCTACAGGATGGATGACCAGCCAACTGACCTAAGATCCGCTCGTTTCGAAACCCTTTTCGAGTCTGCCTTGGAGGATTATCAGAGAGAGACGGGCATCGTATTGTCCCAACATCAACTCGTCAAGGAACTCGACAGTTGCCACTCCCCTGACGATATCGCCGACCTCCTGCTAGGCAGAGTACAGGCCTTGAGTGGTTTTAGAGCAAACGACAGGGTACTGAAGGCGATCAAATATACTGTATCGATAGTAACCCCATTTTCATACGCCTCCTCCCTCGCTGAAGCCGTCCACTCGGTACGTCAGATGGCATGGCGTGTATCACGTCTCTGACCTTTCCCCCCCAGACATTATTACCACCTTCGAAAGCAATCCACACTGCCCTCGGTATCTTACTCAATGCATGTGTCCTTCTCGTAGCTCGTATGTAGA
>QFEY01005848.1:0-16940 GCA_003316435.1 Russula virescens | reverse complement strand
ATATTAGCGGAGTCAATCTGAGTTCGTCGGAGTATGGAGCAAAACCGGCTGGGAACGAGCCTAGTCAATTGTGTACTTTCGACAATATCATCTCACTTCATGGACCTATGATATATGGAATTCTCCCCATAAGTATCACAGTATTCATCCCATCGATCGGGGTGACGACTCTGTGATCAACTTTGAAGTCATCTGCAAACACCCCCCGCCCTGCCTCGAGGCTGCCGACTTGCCCGCTTGTCAATGCAATGTGTTACGCCCCGAATGCGTGCGTGTTATATGCGTGCCATTGCCATGTTATAACACAATACAGTACTTGGTAGAAACCCCTTACCCCACCCCCCTTTTCGGGATGGTGCCAATCAGGGGTCGATCGGGCGGGCTGTGCCATTTCTCTCGCTTTGCGCAGATTGCGTGGATCTCCTTCATCACATCACAAATAGTGCGCAGTTACAGTGCTCCACTGTACCTGAATAGTCCGCGGCCGTATTGATCTTACTGTCTCTTTTCATGAAAAAAAAAGATAGATATATCATCCATATACCGGAATTGCGCAGCTGGCATTGCCTTGCGCGATCACTACACAGGACTAGTACTACGGGTAGTGATCAGGATCCGGTGCCGGTTGTGCCGGTTGACTTGATGATCCATCCATCCATCATCACCATGATCACCGTATACAGCAAGATTATCAGACAGTGTTTGATGAGGACTTGCTGGCGCATCAACGGTTTGTTGTGCCCCAGAGTCTATTCGTGCTACCGTGAGTGCCACTGGTTTATCCTTATCAAGAGACGCGATCCGTCAAGCAGTTGAACGCAGGTACTGGTGGTATTACAATATGTCAATGGTTGGCCAGCGCTTGCCCGCCAGCTCCGATTCGTCGTGTGTTGAAACGCACATGTCTAGTACTGTAGTCCTTGCCAGTCTTGTTGATTTGTCTTGTTGCGAATGAGAACAATACGTTGCTGTCTTGTGTTCGGGCGCGAGAGCGCTCTCAGGCTCCTTGGGACGAAATAACAAACAAGAAAACAATAGTTTGGCGTACAGTCCGGGGAGGGAAGGCTGTGACGGGTGAAAGGGATCGCCGTATTGGCACAAGCTTGAATGAGCATCTATCGGTTTGTGATGTCAGGCTTCGAGTCGTTACTTTATCCCCCACAAGGATCCTTCAAATTTCAAATTACCCATCAAAGGTGGTGCCGGCCGGGTGGCCCAGAACGGCCAACGGCCAACTGATGGACCTGATGACCTGATGGGTTGACGGCCTTGCCACCCTTGATCTAGTCCCTTGACAGACATTTTCCATTTCGCGGCGTTTACTAGTCCTATTAGTCCCCGCCCGACACCATCTACAGAGTGGACGATATCGAGAGAGAAATTTTGTCGTTTGGCATCTACGGAAGAGTGAAAGACCGGCAGATCGATGAGACACCCATTATTTTCAAGGAATGAAATGGAGAACACAACAAGGCCACTGCTGTATCATTCTGTGGATACTGTGGCGACGACTAGAACAACTTTCGACAAATGACTTTGGAAAAACGTGCTGTGAAATGAAGGATGGCTATTCCTGACATCTGGCCGGTGGTAATGTGCCCGGTTGGTCCTACATTGACCTTGCCCGCAAATCCGTGCATCCTTATATCGGGCTGTGATCGCGGGTGGCTCGGGCAGGGTCCAGACTCCGGCTTTATCATGACCACTTTTATTCGGACGACGCTCTCATCGCATCGCGAGTTGTCCTGAAGAGGGGTCCGGTGTAATGCGGGACGAAGGGTGGTTGACGTGATAGGATTACACTGCTACAGGCATCACACCGTATGTGCACCGGGGTCGCCAATTGACAGACGTTGGTTGGTCGTCATGGGCGGGCTCCCACATATGTGAAGGGCAAAATTGCGCAGGGGCTTATTACGGCAACCCCAAATCAAAGGGAAGGTTACGTATGCAAATATTAGGTGCCTAATCTCGATTTCAGTTCTGCCATGTTTCAGGAAGGGGCCGTGTCGGCATATATCTGTATGCGTAAATGTCAGACTCACGGCTCGAATTCTTACGTGAAAGAATCATAAATGTGCTATTTATGTCGACGCCAGCTTAGGGCATAGTTTGGCCGGCAGGAACACTCACTCCGACTGACGGACACTCAAGTTGGGACGGGAGAGGGTGGGAGCGTCGCACGAAAAAGGTGAAATGGAAGAAGAAGAGGAAATGTGACGAGGAAAAGGCTGTGTTGGGAAAGGGAATAACTGGTTGTGGAGTGGCTGAGCGTGGGTGAGTATGCTTTGAACTGAATGGAGGACATGTTGGGGCGGAGATCGCATTGAGTTAGTTCCGTTCCTGTCAAACGCTGATCCATTAAATCTTGGCGGTGCTTCGTTTGAAGCGCAGAACGGAAAGCGCGTGCGACCGAGCGCTTCTGGCCTAGTTCCCGAGCGACGTGCGACTCGTGTCAAGTATATCACGCCGTCCTGGTCGCCGTCACAACCTCCTTCTTTCCTTCCCCGCTTTCACCTTGACTATATCTCCTCCCTCGCCTCGGTCTCTGATCATGATGGACTCCTTCGAGTACGCGCCTTTGTCTTCTCTTTCTATTCCTTCCACCCCTCTCACCTTGTCTTGTCCCCTCCTCCCCTTGTTCTAGTTTGGCTTTCTCCTCTACCTTGGCAGATCCCTACTCGTTGGCCGCTCCCTCCCCCCTCGACTCGCCAGATCCCTTCAACGCGTTCGATTCAATCTTATACCCCACTTTCGAACGCGAAATCGTGAGCACTCCCTCCCGTCCCTTCTCTCATCCTTCCGTTGACCATCTTGTTTACGTGTCAGTGCTCCAACTTTACTTGCTGCGGGCTCAACATCCCAGACCTGCACGAGTTGCTTGCCCATTTCGAGGCCACGCACGTCGAGTCGGTGCCGGTCCTCCCCCACGAGCCGACCTACTACCCTTTGGCAGACTCGCTTTACGATGTCGCGCCCAAGGTTCTCAGTTTCCCTCAACCACGTTCACTACCCGAGGGATCATATCCACGCACGCCGAGTCCTTGTCTACCGGCACTGGACAGCGAATCAGACTCAGCGACGTCGCCTATCAGTTTGGCGGGCCCACCCAGCCCGCAGGACATATTAGCTCGCGCGCCTACGCCCGAGCATGTCTCTCTGACAGCCCAAAAAGAGCCGATTGCGCTCTCGCCCACTTTATTAACGACACCACGCGAACCTGCTTGTGGACCAAAGCGCGTCGAACGACGCGGACCTCGTGGCCGCTTCCAGTCACATGAAATGACGACAACCCCGCGGAAACGTGAAAAATTGTATCATTGCCCGGTGCGTAGAGATTTACTTTTGTCATGTTGCGTGCACGTTGCTTATGCCTGGCTCGGTTAGAAACCTGGCTGTTTGAAGGTTGGTTTACGTGCCGGGATCACTCGCGTGTAAGCCTTATTTGTACTGACGTGTGAACGCCACAGTCGTATCTAAACCCTAACGGGTTGAAGTATCATCTGGACAAGGGGACTTGTCAGCTTGTGTCAAGTGACGCCTAGGATGTCTCTGTTTGTTGGCTCGATATCCAACTGGAGTGATCAGTTGAGCGACGGCAGAGATAGGATACCCGATATAGAGCGCGGTGTAGTGCTTGCGTTGAGCGCGGGGCACTGTGTGAGAGAGCATAAAAACTCATTGTCGGTGGTTGTGGACAGGCTTATCTTATTTTTGCCCTGGTGTAAGCCGTGTATCTTAGAGCCATTGGCAATGCCGCATAATACATATGAAAAGAACAAAGGCCACTCTTTTTTTGACAGTGTATATTGTAATTTTCGCATAGGTGGATGGTGGTGATGGGGTTGCCCTGCGCTAACCAATTGTAGGAGTAACAGATTACGAGCGAGAGACGAGTACAAATATTGCGGAGAGCTCGTAGCGCTTGCCCCCCCGTTTCGGTCAGCCGCGGGGCGCGCGCCGCACGGCAACTGAGGCCGGCGATATCACTCGTCATTCATGGGAAAATCGACGTGGCATGGATTGTGCTACCTTGCTGGCGTTCAGGATGATGAAAGTGTCTGAATATAAGGGAGACGGTGTTTGGGAGAACGGGGCAGCGTTGTCGAGATTAGCCGAGGACACAAACCAACGGGATCATTCACGTGGTGCAACAAAGAACGTAATGGTCCGGTCACAGGCTCAGGCTCGGGACTCGGGCAGAGCAAATGCACTCGCAGCAATGAATAAATTTGATGATACTGTACAGGTACAGACGAGGCCAACAACTGAGCGGTCATCGGTCCGATTCCACACACTCTCTCTTACTCTCCACCTCACTCTCAACTTGTCATCTCATCCCATCTCTCCCTCTCTCTCCATGTCATGGTTTCCAGCTTCCCATCGCCCCTCCTTTCTCTAGCCGCGGATGCCATCCAGGACCTTGACGGCGCTGACGCCGTTACTGGCCTCTGGACAAGTACGTCTCTCCCCTCTCTTCCCCGCCTCTTTTCTTTCCTTACTTTTTCTTCTCGATCAGTCTTTACGAAATGCAAAGAGTCTATTCAAGATGGTCAACGCCTCGAGAACATCTCCTGGAGGCTTTGGCACCGCCATCTCTCCGCCGCCTCCAGATCCAAGAATGCTCTTCCCATCTCCCCACATCCCCCGCCTTTAATCTTACCTTCCTGCCCTCTGACTCCCACATCAGAGACCAGTGTTGAGCATCCTGGCACGTTTTGTTCGCCCTTTCCTGTCTGTTTCCACATTTTCTAACCTTTCACATTTCCCCCTCACTTCCAGGGTCGTGCCCCGCATCCCCAGAGCTTTGCCACCCCCAGCTATGCCCCCATCTGAATGGCTCTACAAAATGTTCCTCCCTTCCCCCCACCGTCGGTTGCCTTGTCACTCCCGTGTCAAAACGGATTCCTCCCGTGGGCAAGATCATCTGCGATATGATCCCTGACAAGCTCGACCTCGCGCTTCTCAAGTCCCCAACGCGACCTGCTCCCCCCAAACTCGATCCTCTCATCGTCGCCGCGGATCCTGGCGCGATGGTCGTCACACCCGTCCCCAGCGTGCTCCTCCCTCCCCCTTCCACTCCACCCCCCACTGGGGGCCTCTTCCCGCGCGTCGTGGTCGTCAACCCGACACCTCACCCAACCCCTCCGGCCACACCGGTGCCATCTGGTCCCCCCACACCTCTCCAATCAACTGGCCACCACCTCGCGCCGCCCTCTCGGCTATTCGCGGCTGGTACCCGGCATAATTCCCCGGACGCCACCACAACCCCTTCCAACCCGGTCCCAACGACACAACCCGTCGGTCCACCCCATCTACTCGCACCCGTCCCTGTTACCAGTACTGCTCCCCCACAACACAAGCCTCCACGTGACCCCCATCACCCACCCTGTCATCCTCATCCACCCCAGCAGCCGCAGCCGCACCCACACCCTCTCCTGCGCCAAGCCGATGAGACGCTTAAGCCTTCAGATCGACGCTTCTTCTTGCAACAAGATCAGTCTCCTTCCCCCGAGCGCGATGGTCCCGAGCGCGGTTCGAATGGTTCCATCAGCACGGGTAAATCGCCGTCAGAGGCTGGTGAGCCACAACCAAGCAGTCTCACTTCCAATCAGACCCGCGTCAGCGCTGCCTCGGCTTCCTCCCATCCCACTGGTCGTGGCCGCCGTTCCAAGAATCCCCCTTCCCGTCCAGTCCTCACTCGGCTCAATTCGGGTCGTCACGTCGCACAGGTGATGCGGAAGGATCCCACCAAGGCTCGTCCACCGTTTCATCTCAACCCGGATAAGGCACCCCCCAAAGCTACCGGGTCTTCCCGCCCGCCTCGCACTCCCGTCGATCCTCAACCACAGGCGAAAGCCCAGACTCGCAACATGAACGGTGCCACTGCTTCTAAGGCTTCCCATACGCACAACGCCGTTGCGGCGGTGACTACGACGACGACATCGGCTGCGCCAAGGCGAGGCATCGTCGTATCAAATTCATCATCCGAATACGAGACGACGGATACGGAGGAAGAGGAGGAAGAGGAGGACGATTCGTGGGCATCAGAAGACGTCAGCGAGGGAGTGGTGGATGCCACAGGTTCCGGCACAACCGCCAAGCATCATCCCACGAAGGAGGAGACCAAGCTACGTGAAGCTGCCCTCGAGGCTCAGCGCCAGCGAGAGCTGTTCGTCAAGCAGCCCAAGCGGTCTTATTCGAACCTCGGCCGTACCCAGTCTGGCCTCCTTTCTCAACTGCTTAACCCAGACCCGACCATGTTTCCTCCGGGACACCCATATCGGGTCACGTCTCCCCATGACGTTACTCGACCTGGGATCCCTTCCGCGCTGACATCGGGCAAGTCAGCCGCTGCATTGCCCATTGCCGCTCAGGTCACCGCCCAAGCCCCCATAGTGACCGCCACGTCCTCTGCCCGTGGGGGTGGCTACCGACCCAAGGGCCGTCCCCAAGGGGAGGAATTGGAAGATGAGAGCGACAGTCCTGATGACCCGGATGATACCATACAGGTCTCACACAGCCTAGCCCAGCAACGGTTGGCCGCACTTGCCAACCCTTCCCGCCGCCGAGCGTCCGATAATCAGGGTCAGACCCAACCGTCGGCCCTGGCGCGAACGATGCTGCCGACAGTCGCGACCGCGCCCATCCCGCTTAACCACCCATGGAACTTGCCCGCACCCGCACCGCCGACAACCCCACGTACGACGCGACGGCAGATGCTCGCGACTGAACTCAGCGAGAGTCTCCGACGGAACTTGCTCTGGGAACGGCAGGTGAGCAAGACAAATTTACTTGGCAATGCCGGTCGGCGCAACGTGCCTGTTGGTGGTGGCTCGCGTCCACCTGCAACGACGGTGGTTAACGGGAATGCGAATGGCGTTGGTAATGCCCAGGCTGGACCATCCCATCAACAGCCACCGCCGCAACCACAACCGCAGCAGCAACGGCAACAACATCAACATCGACAACAACGTCAAAGTTCTGGCGATGGTGCTCAGGACAGTATCGCCGAACGCAGACAACGCGCATTAGCGAGGAATCGAACATGGGCGGATGATTTCCACTACGCTGGTTGGTAGTGCAAACATATGCCCACGCGTCTTGTTGTCTGTTGTTAATCGTCCATTGCTGCATGCTTTTTCTTTTTTCCTCTTCTCAATCACCTCAGTCTCATCCTCTCGTCATAGCATTATCCTTTTTTTCTGCGGATCGCATTGTGTATCAACATGTCTTGACCGCATCGTCTCCCACCCACCTCTTCCACTCCACTCCCATGTTTTGGGTCTTGCTTGTTCTCGTGGTTGCGGTGGTGCTGCTTTGTCGTGTCGTGTTTATTTTCTTTCTTCCTTAGTCGATCGGCTTTTTTGTTCTCCTCTCTCATTGTCATCGTCGTCGCCGTCTCTTCCTGTTCCACAGTACTCATCACAAGCACGTCGGGCTAGTCTGTCGCATACCTGTACTACTAAGTTGATCATAGTATATATAATGTTAAGGTTGCTTTTTTTTTCGTTTTCATGTTTTTGTTTTGTTTTCTCGAGTGGTAATGGCAATCATGACTTTAACTGTACTTGTTTGCGTGTCGGTCTCGCAAGATCCAGAGTATTTGATTGTAAAAAAGCAATATCCATAACATTCATAATGTCCGACTATAAATACATGAGAAAGCCACCGCCGTGACGCCTCAAACACGATCCAGTTTCTCTGCTTCCTTCCTCGTCAATTCTTGATGTACTGTCTCACCACTCAGTCGGTGCCACCGTGATCAGTAGTAGGGACGGCGTTGGCGGGCTCGACGTTGACGTTGACGACGACGTCAGCGTGAACACCAACGACATCGTCGACTTCTGGACGTTCTCCTACTCCTTCCCCAGCTCCTCCTCCTTGTTCCTCCACATCTTCCATCAAGTCGCCCATGTCCTCATCACCATCGCCATCGCCATCGCCATCGCCACCGTTACCGTCACCACCCCCATCCTCAGCTTTAATCTGCGTCAACACACTTGCCCGGAGGCGCCTCAACCCGCGTGAAATGACCGACTGCCTCTTCTCAGCGCGATTCTTGAGGTTCTTGAGATGTGCGCCGCGGACGCCACCACCATCGCCGTCACCTGCGCCATTACGCTCAGCGTCGCCATCACGGCCAACGTACGCGTGTTGATTACAGTATTTGCAAGAGCAGCATGGAATGCGACGCGAGTCGGAGGCGCGGACTGCGCCTCGCATCAGCCACTCGGCGTGTTTGACGAATTCGAGCGGCGAGGCGAAGCTCGGGACATCCGTTGAGCCTGCGCCCGCCAAGTTGCCGACAAAGTGAGCAGAGCGGAAGGGGTAGAATGTGGAGGGGAGAACTTGAAAGGATGCGTACCGTAGAGGTAAAAGTCGCGCCGGGCTTTGGAGGGTTCGGTGCGGCGTGGGGACTTGTGTAAGAGGAGGATGTAGCCTTGTGGAAAGTCTGCAAGCGTCCATGGTAGGGTGCCCATCTTGGCTGTGGATACATGCGGAGTGTGTGCATGTGCGTACGCGTCGGCGCGTATCGGAGATGTTATGGTGCATGAATGGACGAGTCGTATGATGTACGCAGTACAAGTGCGGTCACATTTGGGTCGCACCAAGGTGGGAGTTTGAGTAAGATGTAGAAACACCCGTGAGCGAGGAAACAACTTTTTGTGTGCCATGGGCGAGCGAACGGATGGGTAAGTCTGTACGTACTGCCTAGGACGAGCGGCGCGAGGTACTTTGCTATCTCTGTGCGCCAGCGTTGCGAGTCCGCGTGCTCCAGTGGGACGCGCAGATAGTAGTTCTGTCGGAGCGTGCTGTTCTCCTCCTCTGGCTCCACGATTTGGTGTTCCGTCGGCCGACGGCTGGTGTCGCCGTCGGACATCAGGAAAACGAGCTCGCCCTCATCTGTCGCTTGAAAGTATGGGCCGTCAACTAGCATGGAGAGATGGATGAGAGGTCAGAGTCGTTTAATTGTTAATGTACAGCCTGACGTTTATCACATATGTCTACATCACATGACTATATTGCCGCACACTTTATGAATCGAATCACGTCGACTGGGAGTCATACAACAACCAATTAATGCAAATAAACATCCCTAACCCTGTGAGCCAATCACGCCCGACATATCCTGTTCTGATTAGTCGAAAGGGCCGTGGTAGGTCCGATCTTGTCCGAGTCCACAGTTCACCTCCCATGACTTCCGCACTATTAGAGAGTCGCGCCCGCAAGTCATCTAGCACATCTGATGTAACTAGCTTGCCAGATATCATACCCAAAAGGGGCTTGATCGCGATCCAGTCCGAAGCATGCGCAGTCGAGGGAGCACATTCGCAGCCTGAGGTTGGCCGCTACGGCAAGCTGCAGGCGCCGGCCTTCACTCTTGCACCATATATCAATGACTATGGGTGTTGCGCCCAGTTGCCGCTGGAGAAGTGAGGAGGTCTATGATCGGGGGCATTCCTACTTGCCTTTTACTCCACATGTCGGCGATGAGTACTAGGACGCACTGGCAATGGGCACAGATCGTAGTGATAGGTCCAGAACATCCGTCATTCCGAGTCGCCGCTGCTGCCCACATCTCCATAGAGAGTAGTGGCCATAGGTCATTCAAGTTCGTATACTGGGCACATGGGTCCCTTATCGCGCCAAAATGGCGTTCAATGGTGGTATTGGAGGAGCACTAGATGGCACCGAGGCACGAAGTGAGACCTTGTCATTCGGAAAGGACACCAGATGTGCCAGTGCACGTCGCGAACGGCCTGTCGGTGATGTGCCCCACCAATCGCTCTAATCCCAATTGGAGTCCCAGTGTATGATGGCCCACTGACTCCTATAATAGCTGCCCTGTGAGCCCATTGAGGAAGTCTCCCAATTTGTGATCTTCATCCAGAGGTGTCAGCGTCCACTGAATTGCGCGCATGTCTGTCCACTGGCACGAAGTCAGGTTATTGGCCATCTTTTCCAGAGTGCGGCGCATGCCCTGCCTGACTTTAATCTAGCGCTCGCGAATGGTATGCTGTATGGTCTCCGTTTGCCAGAGGAGCCGAAGGATGAAAAATGGTGCATCTTCTATAATGAGCCAAACGAGTGCCGAAAACGAGGCTTAGTATGGCAAATTGTGATACTATAGTGACATGATGGTAAGCAGGACACATATCAAGTCTCCAAAGGCGAAAAGGTGAACAACAAAAGTAGAGTGAGGCCGACGCTGGGGTGGAGGTTGAGTAGTAGAAGGTCGATGGGCCCTATATAGAATAGTGGAGCCGAAAAGTGCAGGAGCGCAAGAAGGATCTCGATCGCTGCACGAAGCCGGAATCTCTCCGTGTCCGAGTCCGCAGCGAAGAATGTGCGAGTGCGTGTACGCTTCGCTGGATGGTGTAGTCTAATGACTACCTATGACTCAAACTGGTCTCTTGTTGTACAAGGGTTACCCACACTGCGCTGGCAATTGAATGCCGATCGCAAGACTGCTAAACCATATACATACGACAGAGGTGGTTGGTTGGGAAGAGTCAAGGGAACCGATGCAAGTGTTATATTTGAAAGTACAGGCACCGTGACTACAGCCGCTGGGAGATTTTGAAACGGGTTCGTAGTATCATCGAATTTGGCCACCATAGCGAAGAAAAGACCGAGCTGGCCAGCGCCTCGCATTAAGGATTAGCCTATCGAGATTAATGATTATGTACAAAATACGGTGTACATAGTATACTAGTCTGCGTTCGTTTTGACACTATCGGTGCACTCCTTGTCAATCCTCGAAGGATACACAACCCGACTGACGAACCGCCTTCCAAATCTTGTCGGGATGTGGCCATAATGCCGCGACGGCTGGCACTCAAATTATTGCTATAATTAGACAAGGGATCGATCCTACATGCAGCTGAAACGGTACTACAGTACACAGCGCACAAATACATATATCTGACTGAATCCTTACAAACCAATCATGTCCAAAATTTCCCTCGATAGTCTCACTGGAACATATGTCGTTCTTGTCGTCAGTCTCCTCGTCCGATTTAGAACGGGGTAAATATCTTTCTCCATGGCCCGTGCGTGTCTATGGCAGCACGTCGGAGGAAGGACCGTGATAGATCCTCTAGATTGAACACCTCTACGACCTCAGAACTATTCGGGAACCGCGTCCGCAAGTCCGCCGGTACGTCCGTCTCCACCAGCTCGCCGCAAATCAAGTCTAAAATGGCCATGATATCGATCTTGAACGATACGTCCGGACCAGTCTCGAGCTTGCGCAAGAGAGGGGACACGTGAGACAGCAAATTGGCTGCCACGGCGAGCTGCAAATGGGCCTTACTCTTGTGCCACTGTTCGATGTCGACCAAGGGCGCGCCGAGTTGACGTTGAAGGAGAGAATAGGCCTCGGGTGGTGTGCATTGCCACCTGTCGGTTCTCCACATGGTCGCAATCAGTGCCTGGACGCAATGAGCACGGATCGCGGTGACAGGATCCGGATTACTGGTCGACTTTGTTGCTACCGCCCACGTCTCGGTGGAGAGTGGACCCCATGGATCATTCGTCGGCTGGGTCCATTGGTCCCTGATTGCACGGAAATGGCGTTCAATGGCGTTGGGGAAGCACCAGACGGCTCCGAGGCATGCCGTGAGACGTTGTTTTCGTATTCCTTCGGGGAGAAGACCGACTGTGCATGTCGCGAACAGCCTGTCAGCGACGCGCTCCGCCAAGCTCTCCAATTCTGGCTTGATTCCCTGTGCGTGACGGCTCATAGACCCGTGAAATAATCCTGGAAGCCCATCGAGGAAATCTTCCAATTCGTGGTCTTCGTCCAGGAAGCTTAGTGTCCACTGAAGCGCCTTGGCATCGGCATGCGAAGTCGGGTTATCGGCCTTCTTTTCAAGCGCGAGGCGCATGCCTTGCTTGATCTTGTTTCGGCGCTCGCGAATGGATTCCGTTCTTCGTTGTAGCCAAAGCTTGAGTAAAGGAGTGGCCTCCATGATGAACCAGACAAGCGCCGAAAGCGGTGTTTGGTAGGGTGAGTTGTGGTAGTATAGCGGCATAATGGTGAGCACAAAGTATATTAGGACTCCGAGTGAAACCAACGTGAGTAAAACGTAGGCGACGGTATGGTTGATACCGAGTAGAAAATCGACGAGCCCTGCGTAGAAAAGAAGAACAGACGCGTGCAGAAGCGCAGGAAGCACCTCGACAGCTGCCGCGAGTCCGAACCTTTCCACTCCGTCGGCAAAAAATGCACGGATCCGAGCCCGCTTAGGAGGGTTGTAAGGCCTATCAGCAACCTGCACGAATCTCCTGGTCCATTGTTGCATGAGAGTCGCCCACAGTGCGCAGGCCGTGCTCATGACGAGGCTGGTGAACCACAAGGCATTCACACGCACGGCGGACGCTGTGGGTTGGAAGGAAGATTGGTCGGGAAGAGTCAGAGGCACTGAGGCGGATGCCCCATTTGGGAGCGCAGACAACTGTTGGGAGATTTGGGCAAGCAGCTGATTGGTGAGATCGGTTGAATTGGGCTGCAATTGTGGATAGCTGACGACGATGAACGCAGCCACCACTGCAGAGAAAAGGCCAGTCTGACCAGCGCCTTGGTTGTGAGTACAATATTCGAAGAACTTATCAATGAAGTCTGACGTACGAACACCAGTACCCCGTCCGTGTTTGCTGTCCAACTTTCGGAGTGTTCTTTGTCAAATTTCTCTGCTTGGGAAAGATACAGGGCCCAGATCTTGGCTGACGGATCGCTAACTAAAGACTGGCCAGTAAGACCAGTGTCTCTTCGGGGCGGGTGATCTATGACATGCCCAGTAATTGGACTCTGGGCGCCAGAAAATCTATCATCTTTGATTTGGGGTGAGAAGGGACAAATAAGGAAGGATGAGGGAGAATACAATCTCGTTGCTCACCTTGAGAGAACTTTTCCTCGAAGGCAGAGTCATGGGATTGAGGGCTGGCAACTGCAACTCCCTGAATCGTTGATCCACCAAGTCCCCCTGGGCCTGACGCGTCCGAAAACGAACGCAAGTGCACTGTCCACAAGTAGGACATGAGATCCGGCACATGATGACCACGAGGCGCGAGGAAATAATTGACGAACTATGCCGCGAGGGCGGTGATGGACCGTGTTCTAGATCAACCTGAGCCGCCATAACCTTGCGAAGAGAGAAAGGGGATGTTGATGTTTTGCTGGGGGTAACGAGGGGTCGGTTGGAGAGGGATGGACGGCTTTAGGGCTCCTGGCCGCATACAAATAGCAGAGGGTGGTGGGGCTGGCCTCGTGCGATCCCCAGGGTTTGTTGCATGGAAAGCATGCGTGAGTGGAATGGAATGCTTGCCTGGCCGACCAAGGGAGTCTGATAGCCGAGCGTGCCAGTGTGAATCATGGAAAAGGTGAAGGGGTCATGCATCACACGTGGCACATCTTAACAACATGTTTTTTCATTACCACGACCGGTATCAGTAACTGTATGTATGCACGACCCGACACTGGTAACAAGTCAAGTCCTGTCCGGCACACATAATCGGTCGTGGAACAAAGAGTCCGGTGCGGTAATAAACGATAGCTAACAAGCTTAAAAAATATGCAGCTGGTATAGGTCAACTGGTATTCTAATCAGCGTCCAACTTCGCTACTCAACCCATATACCTCCGCAACGCTCGTGCCAGATCATGATTACATCAAGCACATGCTCTTACGCAAGGAAAGCAACAGAGAAAGCAACGCCAAGGATGCTCGAGAAAAGAGAAATGGTGATAGCTCCCGCGCTGTTAGATCCGCTCGTAGGGGAAGCAACCGACGCGCTGCCCGAGCGAGAACCACTGCCATTGCCACTACCGTTAGTGCCTGTGGCCTTGGAACCAGACGCGGTACTGGTAGCAGCGGCGAGAGTGAGGAAGTCGGTGTAGAGTGCAGAACTCTGATATGTTTGACAGTTCGAACTTGCAGGTATACGAGGAGTGTAGGGAATCGATGTGATCGGACCAAGGGACTCAGCGGGTTGAGAGTAGGAGAGTGTTTGTGAGCCCGAAGTGTACACGCCAGGAATATCCATGGCATCTGAATCGCACACCTCGAAAGTACCGTCCTTCGCTTGGTTGGGCATGTTGTAAGCAAGGCCGATGCGATCAAGAGTGTGCTGGCAGTAGCCGGCGGGGTTTGAACCACTTGGGTTGCAAACCTTAACTCCGACCAAGTTTCCGCCTACGAATCTGAAAATGGCATGTTATAATTTGCGAGTCATCAAGAATGGTCTTTGCAAAAGACGAACACATTCCAGCTAGGAGTTTGAGTAAAGGTCGTGTTGTCCGTGCCAAAAGCAGTTGAATATGCCATGCCACCGATAGGATTGCCCAGCTAAGGGAAGACAGTAAGATGAAGCATTCACGCCCAAGACAGCAAAGAACACGTACTTCGTCTTGTCCCCCGCTGTCAAGCTCACCACCAAAGTCACCAGGTGCTATGTTGACATTTTGTTGCTTGATGAATGCGACAATCTGAAGGTAGTTCGTATTGCGTAGGACCTGGATACCGGTGATGGTACCCGGGGGTATTCCACGGGTGCCATGACCGTTCTTTGTGCACCAAGTAACTTCTTCACCCTCCGTGTCAGCTATGGTCGAATTGGGTTTGCTCGGAGCAAACAAACACCAATCTGAATATCGTCAGCTCACGTCTAATCACGTTCGAACAGAGAGTACCTGATATGCTATTGACGATGAGGGTTTGGCACATTGAATCCTGGTTCTGGGTGGAAGAGTTGCAGATATTGTAGCCAACTTGAGTCCCACGAGCATATTGGCCGGGAATGACTTTTTCCGGCTGAGACAGGAAGCGTCTAAAAAAAATGCGATGAAAAAGGAGACAACAAAATGCGTACAAGTGCCGTGTAGGGGTAATGAATGCTGACGAGAGGGGTTGTTGGAAATGTGGGAACAGGGGTAGCCTGGCCAGCAACGTATGTTAGAGAGGTGAGAGCCACGAGGGCAAAAAGAGTGGAGCGGGCCATGATAGGACCAATAGATGAGTGTCAGAAGAAGAAAGTGCAGGGATAAAACAAGGGTTGAATCGCGACAAGGCGACGAGGACGAGAAGTTATGGAAAAATTATGAGAGGTGGTGGGGTGACGACGGCTGGCAACGGTTTATATATAGACATTGTCGGCTTTTTGCGAGAGTTTCACCAGGTGGTGTCGCGGCTCGCGGCTCGCGGCTCAGAATCAGGGTGCCAAAAATGGCGAAAATGTCCATATTTGGCTATTTTTTGCGAACGGGTCGAACGGCTCAATATCAATTCAGTTCGAGCAGAGTTGTGAAAACACTATTTCATCTTGTTTTGGACCATTATGTAATAAGGACTTCGTTTGTCGTGACGTGAAGATGATTGCGCACGGACCAGTACCTCCACACGTGATCTTCAGTTACTCGATGATACGCGCTCTGTTGATCGAACGCGTCTCGAGTGAAGATATTCGGACCCCGACTTTGATAATTAAAAGGCGTACCAATGGCCCCTTCACACTTGTTCATCTTCTCTTGCAGAACTCGACATGGCAAGGACCGCAACAGGTGAATTCCGCTGACTTTTCTCCTTTATCTTCCTGATTCGTCAAACCTCTAAAGAGACCTCAACCAAGAATGCGACTCGTCGCGCCAATGCCAAGGTCAAAGATGGTTAGCTCCTCCGCCTCGGTCATGTATGCGTATATGCTCACATCTTTTATCAGTGGAAGGAATTCAGAAGAAGCGCGCACCGTCCGTATACAACCTCTTTGTTAAAGAGCACATGAAGACCTACCTCACGGACAACCCTGGGAAGACCAACAAAGATGCCATGAAGCATGTGTGTCTTACTCTTCTACCTATCGTTTGTGCCGCCCATCGACATATCTAGATTGGCGCACTTTGGAAAGATGCACCTGAGAATCCTAAGCGTGGTCAGGAAGCCAAAGAGAAGGCTCCCAAAGCCCCCAAGCGACCAAAGAAAGCTGCGGCAAATGACTCTAAAGGCCCTCAGGTCGAGCCAGACAGCGATGAATAAGCGTCTTGTAAGTTTCGTGTTCCTATACGTCTTCCGCCGATCTCATTCCGGCCAGGTCAGTTACATTATTGACTAGGTCATCTCGTTTTTGCCCTCTTTTCTATACATTGTACTTTAATGTGCGTTCATACCTATAATATTGCTCTGATCTCGGGCTTTGGAACGGTGTTGTGATGTAATGAGCCAGTGACGCGAAATAGATAGATGGACAGGCTGAACGACTTGGGCCGATTTGTGCAACGCCTCCCGTTTCGATCCATCATCCATGCATCTAGTTCCCATCTGTGGTAATTAGTCCCGCCTATCAAAGAGAGATACAGTACCCGGGAATTGGCCGTGGCATTCCTAGGTGACAGCTATTACGGAGCTGACCTGTCTCACTGTCCTGTGTCACGGGACACTGGAAACCTTAACCCGAGTTCAGGGGTAGTCACCCTTTTGTGCGTGCAGCAGTGCACCGCACCACTCATGTTCGCGTCGTATCCCGGGTTAAGGGTAACGCGCTCATGTGGCCATTCCTCTCGCTACAGCCAAGCTATACGAACCAAAATTCACAGCACAGGCCGCCACCATCTCTGTTACGGTTTAAGTCATTCTTCCTCTCTCGCATTGACAGTACGCCGGAACACAAACGTCATGCCTAAAGCTGGTTTCTATGCCGTTAAAGTTGGCAAAAGGCCAGGAATATACACGACATGGTCACATTTTTCATCCTTGATTCTTGGTGCCTTATTGAATGTCGTGCTTAGGGAAGACTGCCGAGAACAAGTGGACGGTTATCCCTGCGCAACGTATAAGAAATTGCGAACCGTCGAGGAGGCGGAGGCTTGGATGCAGGGTGGCGCAAGCCAGTCAGGGCCCGTAGGACATCGCGCTGTGCCGTATCCCGTAAAGCCGAGGATTA